>JAXGGA010011808.1:0-40999 GCA_038373865.1 Uloborus plumipes | reverse complement strand
TTTTCATTCAATCACAACTCAAGCCCAACTGTCAATTACTAATTGCATATCACTGGGATGTTGACTGCTAAAATTATGTCGAGAGGGATTACGTATGCTTCAAGAGATTAACCAAAATTGCACTTTAGGAATGCAACCAGCGGATGATTTGTATACAAACGCTTATTGCGTTTCCTTTGACCACTTACGTTTCCCTCCTTTTGGTACAAGTTAGTGAATCCAGATATGAGAGGATTTGTGAGCAGGTATCAGTTTAAATCTAAATCCATTACTTTTGAGGGGTTTTGATTTATTCTGAGTTCTCCTTTGTGTGTATGTTTGCGTTAAGTATAATATCAGAATAGTTGTACACTGCAAAAAATGAGCTGCTGTTTTTGCAGTATGATACTGGCAGTCCAATTTAAAACTGTAAAATGCACAGTAGTAAACTAAAACTAACAATTTTACAGATTACAGTAAAATAAGAGATTTTACAGTTTATTGCCGTAAAATTTGGCTGTATTATATTGCAAAAACAACAGTTTAATACTGGCAGCAGAGGTTCCAGTTTAAAACTGTAAAATGTACGGTAATAAACTACAACTAGCAATTTTACAGTTTCTTACTGTAAAGTTAGAAATTTTGCAGCTTATTGCCGTGAAATTTAGCTGTCTTATAAAAACAACAATTTAATACTGGTAGCAGAGGTTCTACTTTAAAACTGTAAAATGCACGGTAATAAACTGTAAAATTAGTAATTTTACAGTTTATTACTGTAAAACTAGCTGTATTATACTGTAAAAACTACATTAATTCTTTACAGTGTTTGATTTGTGTTTCATCTTTATTGTGTGCCGTCAGCCATTTTTCCCAATTTTCCATTAACCAGAATCTGGAGGAAAAAATATTTTCAAAACATTTGAATTCAGATTATCATCCTTACGTTTCAGATCTGTTTCTGTATTCTGCAACAAATTGCTTTTTTCGGCTGTAATTTTGAAATATGTTTGAAAAGTAAACATGGGGATACTTGAGCCATTTGAACCAAAGAGACTTGCCCCGGGACAGGGCCGTCATTTCAAGTTTCTCCCGGCGGGGGGGGGGGAAGAAAGGGTCCAAACACAATGCCATTTATGCAAAATATAAAAAACCACACCTACTTATATGTAAAAACATTGATTTCTCAAAGTAAGGCAGGGGAGGGGGAATTGACTCCCCCTGCCCCCCCCTACCCAATGACTGGTCTGCCCCGGGATGAATGGTCCGTTAATATTATCGTACACTTCAATTCAGTCGAACCGTCGTACATGAACTATACTTCTAATTCCGACCCATGTTTTGTAGTGTATTTTTCGTCTTTGTATTGCTTTATTTTTCCAAAATGGTCGAAATTCAAAAATGAATGTTCATTTTATTATTTTCTTGGGAACCACTAACTCCAGCTAACTTTTGTTGCCAGGATTTTTTTTTTTTTTTACACAATTGATGATTATAGAAGTTTTAAAGTTTATTTGTTCTCGTTATTTATGGTATAGTCATTAAACTATTTCTCAGTTTTGTTAAATACTAGATCAAGATCAATAAAGAAGCATATTTTTCTTTAACACCGATAGTTAAATTAGTTTTCTAAATATTTTTTAATATAATTTCTAAATAGCCCATTGTGGTGACCGGGGGTAAGAATAGTCCCAACGTAGCCTATGCGTGTCGTAAAAGGCGACTAAAATAGGGGGCAAAGTCATTCTTCAACCTCCGGTGCCCCAGACCTTAGGGTCATTGAAGATGCTCTTATTCTCCTCGCCATGAAACCTCCCACAAATAATATTGATACTACTGCATCGCCCGTCGCGCAGGTAAATCAGGGGCGCGGCCGAGGTTTAGGCAGAGGGCCTCGGTTGTCAAGTAAGCTACAGTCTCCAAAGCAGCATAGTGGCTCACTCAAGATCCTACAGTGCAATATAAACGGGTTATCTACCCCAGCAATGAGAACCAAGCTTGACCAACTAATTGAAGTGACCGATAATCGTGGAGCCCAGATTATTGCCTTACAGGAAACCAAACTTAGAGCTCACACTATACTTAAATTAAAGAATTTCAGCATCTATAGGACGGACAGACCCGATCGAGGGGGAGGAGGCCTGGTCTTCCTAGTCAGGAATGTTAACTTTAGGAGAATACACCTACCAGCAGATAACTCATGCCTGGAAAAACAGGGCATATCCGTTAATTGGAGAAGAAAGATGATCAACATTTTTAATCTATATTACCCTCCTAACCAAGGTCAACTCCCCGCAGAACTATTCAACAGCATTGACAAAAACTCCATAGTTCTGGGTGACCTCAATGCCAAACATCAGATTTGGGGCTGCTCCACAATTAATGACAGAGGCAGTGATCTATTGAGTGCAGCCGATGATAAGGCTCTCATCTTTCTAAACGATGGATCTCCTACACATACGTCCTTTAGCTATGGGACGTCAGAAGCCTTGGACATTTCTCTTGTTAGTCCTGAACTCTACCCACACTGCAAGTGGGAAATTCTCGATAGCATCGGAAGTGATCATCTACCCATTCTCATTGAAGTACAGATCAGCAGAAAAACTACAACTACTTGTAAGAATTTCTGGAACTTTAAGAAAGCAAATTGGGATTACTTTCGACAACTTGTTGAGGAGGCTATCGAAAAACGGGCTCTCACAGACAACTTGGAACAAGAGTGGAGTAATTTTAAACAAGTGTTCATTCATGCTTCCCACCAATCAATTCCCATAGGAAAATTTAAAAGTCTGAAATCCTTCTTCCAACATAGGGATCCCGAGATGAGAGCCCTCATCCTTAAGAGAAACGAATTGCACAGGAAACTCTCCCAGACTTCAGATCCAATGAATAAAGTTGAGCTGAATAAACTCAACGCAATCATTAAGCAGACATATGTTAATCTTAAAAGGAAATCATGGATAAATATGTGTAGTAACATTGATGCTAGAACACCAAACTCCAAACTTTGGCGACTGGCACAGACATTAAGTTATAATCAGTCACAAAATGTGTCATGTAATTCTGTTCTAACTCCCGACGGCAAGGTCGCACAAAACGATAAGGAGGCGGAAAATTTGCTGGGACAGTTCTACAAAAATATGGGAAACTTAGAGTTTAACTAAAATGACGTTGCCATCAAAAATAAATCGAAAATTTATACCCATAAGTTCCGCACTTCTAATTCTGGCAGATCACTTTTTGTTAGAGAATTTTCTCTGAAAGAGCTACATTTGACGTTGAGAACTGTGGAACTGAGTAAAACTCCTGGCCCAGATGGTATCCATGGCGTCATGATCGGCCATCTGTGGCCTCATGGCCTGCAGAGACTTTTGGATATTTTCAATCTATCTTGGAGAATCGGCCGTCTCCCTAGAGAATGGAAAAGAGCAACCATTGTGCCTATCCTAAAACCCTGTAAAGAGGCTAGCTCTCCTGGGAGCTTTAGACCAATTGCTCTTACCTCGTTTGTGTGTAAACTCATGGAGAGACTAATCCTGGCCAGACTAAATTTACACCTGGATACTGGTAACTTGATACCGAGAGAGCAGTATGGATACAGAAAAGGACATAGCACTATTGACCAAATCTTGTTTGTTTGTCAGAACATTCGTGATGCACAAAATATGAAGCCCGCCAATCACACTGCAGCAGCCCTCTTGGACATGTCTAGGGCATTTGACAGAGTATGGCGCCAACTTATGATTGTTAAGCTACATGACTCCTTTGGCATTAAGGGCAAAATACTCCCGTGGATTTCGGATTTTCTCCGGAATAGATCAATAAGAGTTAAGTACAATAACACCCTCTCGGATCCTTTTGGAATAAAACAAAGTGTTCCGCAGGGCTCGGTCTTGAGTCCAGTATTGTTTTCCTCATATATCTCTGGTATCGAAAAAGTCATTAACAAACATTGTAAAATGGACATATTTGCAGATGATATCATCATCTACAACTCAAGCCCTGATATTGAAGACATTGAGCTTAAACTTAATAATGCTCTAGATGGGGCTTACCATTTTGCTGAACAACATAAATTAATTTTTAATGCCTCAAAATCTATTTCCACCTTTTTTACAACCGACAGACATCTATTTAATTACCAGCCTCGAGTTTTAATGGGTGGAACTCAATTGAGCTATAATAAAAGTGCCAAATACCTTGGTTATATCCTTAATCAGGAAATCACAAGTAATAAACATATTGAAGCACAAGTTCTTAAGGCTAGACAAAGGCTAAATATCCTCAAATATATATCAGGTCGAGATTGGGGTGCAGATGCTCGCACACTTCGCACTACTCATATCTCCCTTGTTAGGCCAATACTGGAGTACGGCTTTCCGATTTATTCCTGTGCTTCCAAGACTAGCCTGGATAAGCTTGAGAGAGTGCAGCACAACGCAGCAAGAGTCATCACAGGGCTACAACATAGTTGTCCAAATGAAATTGTGGATTACGAAAGTAATTTGCCATCTCTTTCCCAGAGAAGAACCCTGTGCCTTACAAAATATTATAACAAGCTAATTAGCTATAACGAGCAAAACAGAACTTCTGGCTACCTCCTTGATTGGACCAACAACCAACGACTAAAGAAGCACAGCCCCTTTTCCTACGCCAGGACACTAAATCTCCCTTCTTGGAATGTAGAGGGTCACTCGTTGAAACCAGTAGGGGCCGGATTAGAACTTGACGGAATTTACTTCCATGAAGAGCTCCTAACAACTGTGACAAAAAACTCGGAGATTCCGGCTCTCGTTAAGCAACTGGCACTTGAAACAATCCATAATATCCCACCTTGTTCTCTGAAAATCTACACAGATGGTAGCAAAGGTGAGGGTGGAGTCTCGGGCAGTGGGGTATATATAAACACAACCTCCGGAGTACAGGAATTTAAAATAAGAAACCCAGATAACTGTTCCGTGTTTAGATCAGAGCTAGTTGCCATTAGAAGAGGTTTACAGTATGCAGTAGAGGTGGGGGACCAATTTAGGGACATCTGGATTTTGACCGATAGTCGCACTTCTGTTCAGCATCTCTCAAATTGGAGCACTATTGGAGATCAAACTAGCCTGGACATTCTAAATATTCTTGAGAGACTATCACCCAAGCATACAGTGCATTTCCAATGGATCCCCTCGCATGTGGGAGTAGAAGGGAACGAAAAGGCGGATTTCTTGGCCAAGTCGGCGTCAGAGGAGGGAGTTAACCCAGGAAGAACGCTCACATCTAGTGAGATTACATCCCTGGCAAGGATTGAATTCAATCGGCTCATGAAAATCCCCCCCTAGCCATTCCTGGTACTTTGCTAGAAGACCAGGTGAGACTTTCAACATTACTCCAAGACCATATCAAACTGCCTTTTCCCGCATTCTGACTGGGCACACGAGGGAACTCACCTTTCAACAGGGGAAAAAGACTTTTCCAAATTGTCCTTGGTGTTGCGCCGACGTGGCTTCCCCCGGACATATCTTGACTTGTTTGAATTTTATAAAAGACGAAGTCCTTAGGGACCCTATACTTTTTTTAGATGTTTTAGAAATTTTTGGTTTTATGGGGGTTGTCTAGCCCAGCTAGATAACCTGAGATAAGTAAGAAGAAGAAGAAATATTTTTTATAACAATAGATTATATTTTTTCGTTTTACACACTAGTTATACGTGATTTTTTATCAATAGATAATAAACTTATCTCAATAATAAATATTTCAACGCACTTATAAGTACACTTTCGTCCGATAATCAAATCTTCTTCTGACTGGAATCAAATGTTATTCTATATATACACTGAAGTGACAAAAGTCATGGGATACCTCTTAATATCGTGTCGGCCCTCCTTTTGCCCGGCGAAGTGCAACAACTCGACGTGGCATGGACTCAACAAGTCGTTGGAAGTCTTCTGCAGGAATATTGAGCCATGCTGTCTCGATAGACGTCCATAATTGTGAAAGCGTTGATGGGGCAGGATTTTGGGCACGAACAGACCTCTCGATGGTGTCCCATAAATGCTCAATGGGATTCATGTCGGGCGATCTAGGTGGCCAAATCATTCGTTGGAATTGTCCAGAATTTTCTTCAAACCAATTGCGAACAGTTGTGGCCCGGTGACATGGCGCATTGTCATCCATAAAAATCCCATCGTTGTTTGGGTACATGAAGTCCATGAATGGCTGCAAGTGAACTCCAAGTAGCTGCACATAAGCATTTCCAGTCAATGTTCGGTCCAGTCGCACTAGAGGACCAAGTCCATGCCATGAAAAAACAGCCCACACCATTACGGAGCCACCACCAGTTTGAACAGTGCCTTGCTGACAGTTTGGGTCCATGGCTTCGTGGGGTCTGCGCCACACTCGAACCCTACCATCGGCTCTTACCAGCTGAAATCGTGACTCATCGGACCAGGCCACGGTTTTCCATTCATCTAGGGACCAACCGATATGCTCACGTGCCCACGAGAGTCGCTGCAAGCGATGTCGTTCTGTCAGTAAAGGCACTCGAGTCGGTCTTCTGCTGGAATAGCCAAGAAATCCAAATTTCTCCGCACAGTTCTAGCAGACACGTCCATTGTACGTCCCACATTGATTTCTACGGTGATTTGACGCAGTGTTGCTTGTCTGTTAGAATTTACGACTCTTTGCAGACGTCGCCGGTCTCGATCTTTAAGTGCAGGCGGTCGACCACTGCGCTGTCCATGGTGGGATGTTATGCCTGAAATTTCATACTCTCGGCACACTCTTGACACAGTGGATCTGGGAATGTTGAATTCTCTAACGATTTCCGAAATGGCATGACCCATGCGTCTAGCTCCAACTAACATTCCGCGTTCAAAGTCTGTTAATTCACGTCGTGCGGTCATCATCACGTTAAAACCTCTTCACATGAATAACTTGAACAGAAATGAAAGCCCTGTAAAAGCACTGCGCATTTATACCTGTTCTATGCGATGCTACTGCCATCTGAAAATTTGCATATTGCTATCCCATGACTTTTGTCACTTCAGTGTATAAGAGTTTTGGTCCTTTTCCCCTGTAATAAAATATCTTAAAAAATATTTAATTATATTTGATAAATTATAAAATCACATAGCAATCTAAAAGGAAAAATTCTTCTAAATATGCAACCTGAGATCATTTAGATGTATTGATTCATATAAAAGCAATTGGCTACAAAATGGGGCGGGGGATCAACCATCTTGATTACAGTAAATATTTAGGGTTAGATATCATGGTGGTAAAACACAGAAACCACAAATTAGTTTTTCAATGTAGGGGAAGACCGCCTATATTGGACCACTGCTTAAATTGGACCTCGGGCTTAAAATCTAGTACAGAGATCTGTGATACACTTTAACAGTAGAAATATTAAGTTTTAGGAATAAAATCAATGTGTATGAAGTTTCACCAGTCTTCGAACTGTTTAGCGTGAGTTACGGCTTGGTTTGTGTTGAAGACGTGCGAAATCTTATTTTGCGAACTTGTTTCTAGAAAGATAACTCAAAAACTTGTGAATTGCGGTAAAATGCTGTTACAGTGTTAAAATCTGTGTTTAATAAGGATATCATCGATGTATTTACATGCGTGATTGTGATAATTTTTGACAGAGCAATGAGCTGAAGAATAAAAAATGGCGTGTTTTCCTTTATTAGACCGAAAAAATTTTCCTATATTGGACCGGTGGTCCAATTTAAGAATATGATTTTAAACAAGACTTTTTATTAATCGTAACATAAAATAAGAGACTCGTCTTATTTAATAGCGTAGTTAAAATTATTTTAAGCATACTTTAACACCTATTCACGATATTCATTTAAACTTCTTTTATCAAGCACATTTTTGTCAAGCAGAAGCTGCAACTTCTTAAAATGAATGTTTTTTTTTTCTCTTCATCCATTTAACTGCAGTTTCAGGTTGTTAAACATAGTTATTACCTTAAATAAAATTTATGCTGGTTTACCGAGAAAAACTATGAAATTCTTTGATATTTTCGAAACGATTTTAAAAGGAAACAATTTATATGCTACTAAAATGTTCAATGTAGATGAAGCCGGTGTTTTTACTGTCTAAAAGCCCCAAAAATATATTGACGTATAGAGGTAAACACAGGTTGGGGCAGTAATGAGAGGTGAACGTGGTAGAAACACACTGGTTATTTGCTCCATGAGTGCAACAGAGTTGCAAGCTCCCCATGCTTATTTTCAAAAGATTACATTCTATGTATGAAGTATTTGTGACAGCTTCCCTGGTAAACAGTATGCTTGTTCAAAAAAAGGTTGGATCACAAACGATAATTCACACAATTGATTCAACATTTCACAAAAACTGTTAAGCCAAGCAATGTGAAAAGAATGCCCTTCTAGTAATGGATAGGCACAGCACTTACATAAAGAACATTGATGCAATAAACTTGGCTAACGAGTTAGATATAATAATGCTTTCTTTTTAAGCACATCATGCACATAGATGTGGACTTTATTCCCTTTGTCTACATATACAGTTATCGAGCATGTGATACATGGAGGCGAGAACATCTTCTGCTGCAGCAAAATTAGAAACAAGTAGCCCACATAAAACTACTCAAAGTGAACAGGTTACATGTTCGGTGTAAGTTGTACACTATGTACAAGAAGTAGCTACGACTTAAATTAAGTTCTGCAGAATCAGCGGATAATTCTCATCAAAACATGATTGTCAACTCTAACTATAATTTTTTAAAGCCGGCCTCACATATCACCTTTGCCTAAAAAAATAGAAGGAACAAAAAGGAAGGCTATCTCAGCAATCATTCTAACGCCTTATAAAACAGGCATAGAACAGAAAAAGTCACACAAAAAGAAGCAAGAAAATGCACAAAACAATTGTTATTGCAATATTTGTCATAGAGATGAAGTGCAAAACAGGATTAAGTGTATGAAATGCCTTCGGCAAGTTTATCAACACTGCCTAAGTGAGGCTGAAGTAAAAGAAATTCTATTTCAAATTCTGGAAAAAAGTCGTATAGTTCAAATATAAATTATTCTATGATTTCCTGGTACGGTCCGATTTAAGAAGCGCATGGTTCAATTTAGGTGCATATATTCCTAAATTGGACTTTTGCAACTTTTTATAGGATAATTTTTTAAAAAATAATTTTCATATTTTCAGAAAATATAAGCTCCTAGGGGGGTTCCTGATTAAATTTAGCTTAAGATGCCCTATTTTGCATTTCTGTTTTGCTTCACATTGAGCGACACAGGCCTCCTGTTCTTAGGGGGTCCAATATAGGCGGTCTTCTCCTACTAGTCGCATTATCCCTTCCATTAAAAATTGAGCAAGTCAAGACAGATAACTGTTAGGTAAATATGTGTTTTCAAAACGACAAAAAAATGCTTGTAATAGTATTTCATGTTTTAATTGTTTTTTTAATACCAACTGAAATTACTTATTTGTAGCTTCAATGCTAGCTAAATTAGTATTTTCCAAATCACATTTCTGTAACCGAAAATCTCTTCGTAGAATAAGCTTAAGAATGATTTTAAATCTAAAGCTTCTTTAAAAAACATTGAAGTTAAACAAAAATAAAGCAATAATTTAAAAACCGAATTGCTAGAAAACATAAGAGTAATATATGTGAACAACAGAAGTAAGCAATATCAATGTTAAAGGTATAAATTGCTTTAATGGAAATGCTACAACGACGAATTAACTACTGATTAAAGTAAGATTGTGATTTTGAATTACCTTTCCTGACTTACCTTTGCTAATAGTATCAGTAGAGTTAAGATACCAGTACATTTCTGCGTTTAGATATGTATGCTTTGAAATAACAAATAAAAAAAATAATGATTTGTAATTTGTTTTAGTTCACTTTTGCAACGATTCAAGAAGAAAAAAAGGAAGCAGAAGAAATGCTCTCAAAAATATATCAAATGATGTAAAATGTTATCATTCAAAGTGGTTATCAGGTATATAATGAAAATGAGCTCCAAAAAGTTTCAACAAGGAAATCTCGTTAAAACCTGTAATGAAGCTATTAACAATGGTGGCTATTATAGCTTTATTGAACCTTTGCATAAAAGAGGAAGGGTAATTTTTAAAATTGGTGACAGCTTTCAGATGGGCGGAAAGAAGTGTTGACTTTAATTAGAAGTAAATGATCACTTTTGACGTTAAACAGTACGTTATTTGGATCGTCCGTTAATTTCAGCCATTTAGGTTGACAGTTTTAATGCTATTTTAAGCTTACGAAATTCCTATGGGTTTCAAAATATATTTCTCTTTATTAGGATACTTGCTTGGAAAAATGGGCAGACGTAGGAGCTGACACTGAAGAGGCGGGATTCACTTCATAAATTAATTTTTATTGGAAAAGGTGAAAGAAATGTATCTCTTAAAATGGAAATAAAACTATTTGGTAATACTATTATGGAAAAGATGGATACTGTGTAAGGACTTTGTGAGTACAATGGTCTCTCGTTAATGCGTTACATCTTTTTAATGTTTCTCAGTTTTACGTTTATTTTCAAAAATCTCTACCAACATTATGTAACAAATCAAGTATATTTAGGTCTTAAATATGCGTCACTCTTAGATTTTGACCTACTGTGACTGTATGGTTTTTTCTCTTATATTGTTTTTAAAACTTGTTTTTCAAAAGTAATCTAGTAGATAAAGCTGATGTACGTGTGGCGTGTGTAAGTTCTGGTGGATTCTGATCTGCAGGCCTTTGGTATGCAAATCCAACAATGTACTGTGGGCTGTAGGGGCTATAGCTCTGTCGTGATATCATACTTCACAGGATCATCATACTTCATAGGATCATTTCTATCGTATGATTAGTGATTTCGCTCACCGAACTTCAATGATGATATTACTAAAATTTAAATTGAACAAAAACATTAAAAAGTTGATTATTTGCAACAAGTACTTACAATTAGTTAAACATATGCATTAACTTGGAAACTGCAGCCATATGCTGCCGTCGTATTATATCTGTACCTCAGAACCAGACTAACGTAAGTCCATTTTCGTCATTTTTCAGTAGAGGGGAAAAACAATGTATTCGACAATCGTTTTTCCCCTCTACCGAAAAAGGACGGAAATGGACTTACGTTAGTCTGGTTCTGAGGTACAGATATATCGTAGCATTACGTACCGTCTCTAAGTGAACTTTGAAAATCGCAGGCGGGCCACTTGGCTACCTTTATCTCCACGTCGGCGCTATGATTAAATGACGTTGCGCCTTCTATGATTAAAAGTACGTCTCAAGAAGGCGAGTCCTAAACTAGGCAGAAGTACAGCATCCAGGCACCACAGTACCACTAAAACAAAATGACCCAATGTCCACTGAGAATACTGCAAGCAACACTCAATCTCTTCATGTACACTATAGAATCTGTGATCCGGACGTAATTTGACCGCATACGACCTGTTTTCTAATTGTGGCGCGTGAATGTAAGCGAGCAATGCGTTGACAGTTTTGATCCGCGCACTTTTGGAATGCTAATATAGTGCTTTACCATGAAGCCAAAGCGACATTAAGGTTGTTTAGCAAATTTATATTGTTTACTAGCAGTACCCGCACGGCGATGCCCGTGCAACAAATGTAAAGGAAGTTAACTAAATAAAGTTTAATTCACTCTAACCCTCAAAAGTAAAATTATTATATTTGATTCAAATGTGCTCCCCAACCTTTTAAATTCCACTAAAAGTCATATTAAAGTTTAAATCAATTCGCCAAATAAACGTTTCAATGGAACTTTTGAGATAACTAGTGGCAAGATTTTCGAAAACTCTCAACGAACACAGCAATTTTGCCCTTGAAGTTTAACATAATCCACCGATTTAACCGTAATTTCAATGTAAAATTGGTCGCCAAATTTAAATTTATTAACATAGGGAACCGATTGTGTCAGGTAGCTCAGCCTCAACCATTCTTCCATAATTTTAATGTGAACATTAAAAGGCAAGAAATATAATGTCTTTCGCACCATCTCTTTGAAGTGAATACAATCTATAACAGTAACCCTCAAATAAGCAAGATTTCTCTGTCTGGGAGGTTTGGTAAATTTCCAGATTGTTGCCAAACTTTACGACGCCAAATACGAAGAGTAACTTCATAGCGGTGTTACCGAAAATGTCAGAATGGAACTATTAAAAATTTAGGTTTGGCGACATTATATACATGTTTTAAACATGCAATAAAATACTTTTTAGACTGCAAACAACTACTGTTCCTTCACAGAGCGTTTTCTTTTTCTTTAATTTGGAGAAAGAAGTGTTTCACTGACTGGGAGGTTTGGTAAATATCCCTATTGTTGCCAAACTTTACCACGCCCGAAGAGTAGCCGATAGCCATCGCTAATTTTTTAACAATAATAGTTCCGTTCTGACATTTTTGGTAACACCAAATTTTGAGGAATTCAACTGAATAAATTTAAATTCCCTCCGACCTGTCTGAACTAAAATTGTTATATCCTTTAGTTCAAATGCGCTCCATCTTTTAAACTCCACTTAAAGTCGTGTTAAAGTTTAAATCAATTCGCCAAATAAATCAAAAAGGCAGAAAATTAAGAAAGAAATAAGAGATATTAAGCATTCAAATTGAATAAATTTTCAAGGCTATCAAATTTTCAAATCTATACGCACAATTTTAACCACAAAGTAACTTCAGGGACAAAAGAGCAGCTGATCAAGAAAATGGACCTAGTGTTTCAGTACTGCGTACATAGTTAAGCCTTGAAAATTGACTAAATTTGATTAATTAATATCTCCTGTCCTAATTAACGGACAGAAACGTGCTAAAACTTTTCTTTTTCAGAAAAAAACCCTTTCCAACGATATATAATGTTTTGGGGTGGGGGAAGGTTTTCCCCCCCTCAATTATGGTGGATACACCAAAAATGAGACTAATTAATTAATTTAAAAATAACTAATTCGAAGTTAAAGATTTGGGCTTCGAGGTGCACGAGGGCGGGGTACGTTGGAATTTTTGAGCCAAGTTTCAGGTCTGTAGGTGCTGTGGGGGCTTCTGGCCAGCGGTTACAAACGAACAAACAAACGAACAAACAAACAAACAAACAAACAAACAAACAAACAAACAAACAAACACCGTCATCTTTATATATATAGATACTCCGATCTTATGCCACATACCTGCTTTAACATAAAACATTTCAACGAGATTGAAAAGGGTATTTTAACTAATGTGAAAATCCATAGATAATGTTAAGTTTCAAAGTACTGCTGAAAGTTATATAAGTTACGTTTGTGTGTATCGGTCTAATTTTTGATATGTAACGTATATGTACCAGTAATCAGTTTCTTGTGTTCATTGTTTAAATAGTAATGTTATGAGACACCAAACAAAGGAAATGATCTTACATGATTGGAGGCAATTGTTTTCCTATGACGCACGAAGGAAATGATTTTAGGTTTCTTTAATTGTGTGTAGATTCAGTAATACTGTGAATTGCTTATTCTTTCCCTTTTTAATATATTTTTTTACATAGTAACGAATTTACTCCTGATTCTATATATTATTCTGGGGAACATACATGCACTTTTTGTATGGAAATGCATCATGTGCATGTTTCATTCATCACTTACTGTTCTGTAAGTAATGTTTTAAAACGTAAACTAAGCATCTTATTATGCCTAATTAGTAGACTTCTTGAGCTCCAGGCATATCTTTACTTAGCTATGTTTCACAGACTAAAATGCATGGTTTTAAAATACAATAAAAGCCGAATCAAAACTTTAGTTATATAACAACTATTTTTAAATGAAATTTATCAATAATTAGTAAATGAAAGTTGCACCAAAAAATGTGAACACACTTAATACTTTTATATACATCTAATGCTATCGCTAAAGATTTTTTAAAAATATATTTTAACATATAAACAACAAATCAATTTAACATTGTGATGTAAAACAAAACAAAAACTTCTTTTTAAAAAGAAACTTTCCACATCGTTAATTTCGAGTTTTATCCGGTACCATTTAGCACTAAGCAATTAAAGGGAGTTGCGAAAAATCTTTAAAGTCAAGTGTTTGGAAAATTGCCTACGCCTTCTTTTCCTTAGTTTTTTCTCTCCTTTATAAACCAATGTTGGCCATCAAACCCTTAATGGGATAAGGCTCATTTTGTTCAAATGCTGCATTTTTTTTTTCCTTTTCAAGTGAAATAAAACTATTTTTATCTCATTTACTGTAAAAATTTTGTAAAAATCAAACGCTGCCAATTATTCTAATTTACTGTTTATAGCTATGTGTACAATAGAGAGGACATCTGAGCTACTGTAAACCAGGTATTTTTTATTTGATTCTTTTATGCTCTTGATTTTTTTTCTACCGCGTTGAGCTCTTAAGCCGGCGTCAAGAGTGCGTTATGTTGAGTGCATTTGATTGTGTTACATATTCATTACTTTAAGAGTTTTGTGCAAAGCAAATTGAGTGTTTAGTAATAAATAAATAAATAAACAATAGCTACAGGTCAGAAGATAGTCAACAGTATGTTAATTCTACACTGTAAAAATGAATGTTGTTTTCACAGTATAATACAGCTAATTTTATGACAATAAACTGTAACAATTGCTCATTTTACAGTAATAAACTGTAAAATTGCTACTTTTGCAGTAATAAACTGTAAAATTGCTAATTTTACAGTTTATTACCGTACATTTTACAGTTTTAATTTAGAACCTCTGCTGCCAGTGCCATACTGTTGCTTTACTTTACAGCATAATACAGAATTTGTTAATAAAATATTAAATGGATGAAAAAACAAACAAACAACATTAATTCTTGACTCAATTTTATAATACTGTCTTAATCTATTTTTCTTCGCAATATTTTTGTCTTATTATGCACAAAAAAATTTTAAAAAAGAAGAAAAAGAAAATGCGTAAAACAATCCCTATGTAAATAAAAAAAATACAAACAGTTATTTGATATGTTTCATGCGGGTCTGTTTTTTCCTATTGGGAGATAATATCGTTTAAAATACATTTTAGAAGACTATGCTACGTCTTTTGAGGTACCAGTCATTCATCAATGTCACTGCAGCTAAAGAATGGCCACAAATGCTTTAAAGATTACTTTGCAAGAAAGATGATACACATTTTACATTTTAAAAAGTATTTAACTAAATCTAAAATTGATAATACATTACGAAACAGTTTTGCTTTTGATATTAATTTGATTTATGGGCCTGTTAATGATATTCAAACGAGAGTCTAAGAGCTCTCAAACCATTATTTAGAAATATCATTTTCTAAATTCAAATTTGATACTTACAGTTTTTATGTGGATTGTATTTTATTTTATATGTATTATTTATTGACACATAAATCTGGTCGCTATTCAGAACTAAGGATTTGTTTATGTGAAGTACTTTTGTAAGTTTACGTAACATGCAACTCACGAAAATAGCTTTAATTAGAATTAATTAATATGTGAATGTTAATGTATTTCTTGTCTCTTTGGAAAAAAACGTAAAATATTTGCTGATAATGCTTTTTTAGTTTAAAAAAAAATAACATGTTCTTCATTAAAAAAAACCATTTCGCTTTAATGTATTAAGAAAAAAAACATTAAGTAAACACTATTTTTTAATTAGTACACTCATGTTGAATAATTCTATTTCCGAGTGCGATATTCGTATAAAGGAAATAAGACTGCAAAACTTACAAAGTATTATTTACTTTTACTTTAGAGGATATGCCTAACTAATTTAAACGTAAAGGGGTATATAAAAATGTATATAATATATCGTAGACTTGAAAGTTTCTTGTTTTTAGTTAGTCGCTAATAGCTGGTAGAAATTTTTTGATTTAGTAGCCATACTTTCATTGGTAGCCACTTTATTCACACCTTTATACATTTTCATTATATTATTTATTTATATATATATTTATTATTATTATTATTATTATTATTATTATTATTATTATTATTGTTATTATTATTGTTATCATTATTTTTATATCATATTTTTAGTATCATTTAATCATTATCTTACAAAAAAAAAAAAAAAAAAAAAACACTACACTGAAATTTAAGTTGGGGAGAAAAAAGGAAATAGTGAGATATGAGACGAAACGGCTATTTTATTTGCTTGTACCCACCCCCTCTTCTCAAAGTTGTGCCATGGCAGCAAGTTTGAGCTTTATGGGATGTAGGAGAAGGAGAATGAAAATATTTATTGTTCTTCCTCGATTGCCTCTCTCCCCCCTCCCCAAGTAAAAAAAAAAAAAGGAAAAATATGAGTTTTGATATCTCGAATTTACTTAAGGCTTCTCGCAATAACATTGCGACCGGTGTGTGGCGTACGTTCATGAGCACATAACTCAACTTTGCACACGTGATTTTGGCTCAGTGGACAAATTACTCGGTTACCATCTCAAGGCGGACTCAGGGTCTAGTCTCACAAAGGACAAACATCTGTGCGTCATATTGGTTACCCAACAACTCAACAGATGGCACCAGTATTACGACATGCAATCCCACACGGGGGAGGAGCAATTGCTTCTGTTTATCAAAAGGGCGTGTGCATTGTATGGTTAATGGTTAAAACCCTATTTGTAAGTAAGCATATTGACAAAATTGAAATTAATCATAAACTGTTCCTGTGTGAATCATGTTCAATCTTAAAATATGACCTCGAGCAACCTATTTTTCATAATTTACTCTATTTTTTTTTATTTTGGTTCCGAATTCTAGACCGCTCAACACATTAGGATGAAATAGTTATTCATTTGGATTTTTATTTTTGCATTAATGCACCAAAGTAAATTCAAGATATTTCTTCAGAATTCCTATACAGCAATCTTTTACAGAAAAATTAATGTTTAAGTTTTGAACTGGAGCCGTCGCAAAATATGATTTTCAACGATTTTTTGACCTAACCGCGTTATCACGGACTAAGCATTTTTTTAAACACTAAAATAGAACACATGTGGCGAGTGGTAAGTTATGGTTTTAGGTGCAATATGGTAAATACAAATAAAATTTAAAGTAATCTACAAATAATCATAAAAATCAGCTTACATTGTGGCAAAAGCATGATGAGAAGAGGGGTAGTTATGACGTTCTGATTTTTACAGAAAAGTATTTTAAGCATTTTTAATTGTGTACATTGCAAGAACTTGATTTTTGCTCAAGGAAAATTGCTTGAATGATAGTTAACACAATATAAAAATGTGTTTTTAATTTTCAAAATTAATGTTCGTTTTAAACTGAGGATTTAAACTAAAGTATCTGAATATGAGGTTTTGATAGTTTCACCAGTAATTATAAGAGTTAGTTGTTTTTTGTCAACAAATGCAGTTTCAATCCCTTGTTTCAAAGTAATGTATCGACAAATACGTATGCTTTATGTCTGGATTAAAGCACAATATTCTTATTTTATTTCCTAAAATTTGTTTTTATTATTAAGAAACATGTTTAAAAAAACTATTCAATTTATAGAAAAACATAAAGCTTAAGAACTATAAGATATGTTACAAAATATATTTTATTCAAAAGCATTTAAAAGCATTTGGACAATTAAGAACCAGAAAATTCTGGACTTGAATCTCTAAATAAAGGAGTTTCTAACAATAAGAGTGATTTTGCTTAAGATGTATTCCGCAATTCTTCTTACCGAATAAAATGCCAAAGATATGATAAATGAGCCATTTTTTAGGTGTTTAAAGTACTAAACTAGATCATTATTTTTTAAAAAGACAGTCTGGAGGATAAAAGGTAGGAGAAAAAACCTCTATTTCAATAGGAAAAAAAGAGTTTTAATACTCACAATAAGGCTTTAACAATATGTGGTAATTCTGCGTTGTTCCTTTGAAAAAATGATAGACATGTACTAAGAAAAGTAGTTCAAAATAAAATTCAAAGAACTAATTTTTTTTTTACTCGGAACCTTTTAATTTTTCAAAAATAAATTAAAAACTGAAACAATGAATAAATATTAATAATAATAGCAACAATAATAACAATAAATAAACAAACATTTTACTTTTTAGAGTTTTCACAGGATTAGCTCTAAGTAATAATTTTCTGCAGAATGTTATAGTTTTTTACTGTAAGGTTAGCAATTTTAGTTTATTGCCGTAGAATTTAGCTATATTATACTGTAAAAACAACAGTATAATACTGACAGCAGAAGTTCCAGCTTAAAACTGGAAAATGCACGGTAATAAACTGTAAAACTAGCAATTTTACAGTTTATTACAATAAAATTAGCTGTATTACACTGTAAAACAACATTTATTTTTTACCGTGTACGATGTTTGCTAAGACATCTCCATCTGAATGCCTTATTATTTAAACAATTTTTTTATATGCTTATGGGGGAGCGGCATTAAAAAAAATCCTGCCTGAAGTAAATCAATCACAGTAGTATTCTCATCAGGGAAAGCTAAACTTTTATTTCTCTCTTTGGAGTTCCTTGTAATAAAATCAGTTTATGTCTTGAGGAAGCATTTAGAGACTAATGTCGTTTTCTTTGGTCCAGAGTTATGGGTTTTGATGTTTTTTTTTAAAATATTTTCTTTCAATTTTCTTTTCTTAGTTCATATGCATGGCAACGGAATGATTTAAAACTAAAAATTTTTAATGTGAATAGGCCTCATTATATATATCTATATATTATTTTGTGTTTACTGCATTTAAACTACAGTTGATTTTAACTAATACCACTATCCTTTTCATCAAAATGTAGTGTTTCCCGAAGACAACTTTAAGTATGTATGAAAGTCTGTTAATTCATCCAATCTTCACAAATTACATGCATATTTTTTTCTGTATCAATAAAATAAGTTGATTTTATCAAAACTGCTAATTTTTTTCACACAAAGGTAATTTAAAATCATTTAAATACTTCAAGAAGAATTTCCCTTTTAGAACAGCGACCTAAACAGTTAGCAATTTTGTTGTTCTGTGGTGTAACGTAGCAGACCTTCTCATGATGCACTTTAAAAAACATTAAACCTGCTGCAAGTTTTCTGCCGAGCTCCAATCATGTTAAAATATCTACAACTTATTAATTATTTCTCTGACATTATATAATAATCTCAGGTATAGGAAAATGTTGGACATAGTGAAATGATTATATATTTCCGACACTTTTGACAACATCAATCTGGTTAATATTTTAAGTATGCAGTCACACATGTAGCTCTATTCCAGTCAGGACAAAGTTAACTCGGAAATTCAAAACATATCATAAGACAAACAGTTTTAAAAAATTGATGTTCATACTACAGCACTTTCTTGTATGTCAAAAAATATTTTACACTAATAAAATGATTAAGTTATTGCTATGAATAGTTTAAATATCAATAGAGACCTATGAGTATTAAGAGCATTATTTATTTATTTAATAATATTTTTAAAAATGTTTTGTACAAGTATCCAAGCACAAACAGTTCAAAGTACACTGAAAAAATGAACTGTTGTTTTTACAGTATAATACTAGCAGCCGAGTTTCCAACAACCCAATTTAAAACTTAAAAATGCACAACAGTAAACTTTAAAACTGGCAATTTTACAGTTTTTTACTGTAAAGTTTGAAACTTTACAGTTCATTGCCGTAAAATTTAGTTGTATTATACTGTAAAAACAACAGTATAATACTGGCTGCAGAGGTTTCAGTTTAAAGCTGTAAAATGGACGGTAATAAACTGCAAAATTAGCAGCTTTCCAGTTTATTACTGTAAAATTAGTGATTTTACAGTTTAGTACTGTAAAAGTAGAAATTTTACTGTTTATTACTGTAAAATTAGCAATTTTTACAGTTCCTTACTATAAAATAGTTGCATTATACTGTAAAAACAACATTCATTTTTTATACCGTAGATGGGACAAAATGAAATAGAGCAGTTAAAAAAAATATTTCATTGGAAAAACATTTTGTTTACCCTTTTCCCCCGTGGGAGAATATATAATTTTCCACTATTTTAAAAGCAAACATTTACCGCCTAAAATAAAAAATTATGTTTCAGTGCAAAAGTTATTAAATATACATGGTTATTTCGTTGTGTACCTCAATTTCAAAGCAATATTCTCAGTGATTTTGAAAAAGATAAGTTATCTAACTATTCCACTTTGCACCACATTCCCCTACTTCAAGTCTACTTCTATTTTCCAACGACCTAGTCCTCAGGTGTTGTAGTAACAGTAGAAAGTGGTCATTAGCAGTTCCACGGGGAAGTAGCGGGTTAGCTCGTTCCCTCAGAGAATGTGTCCTTAACCCAGGAGAACTTGCACGTGGTCTTGAATAATCTCAGTCAATTAAAACCTTCAGCTTTCGAGTGCGCAGTTCGACTGACATGAACCCAAACTGCAGTAGCTAAATTTTACAATGCTTTTATTCAAGGCACTTACAAGCAGCTGGTGTTTTCTATTTGTATATAAGGATATTCAATTTCTGAAACGCCCTCTGCATCTGTAGGTAAATAAAAATGGCGGCCAATTCCAAAAATGAAAAAACTCTAGTGTTAAATACGAACAGTTTAGTTACAAAGCTCACTTTAATTATGTCTTTTGTTAATTCATATGAAATTAACCATGGACATTTGTATTGAGTTTTTTTTCAGTGCTTTTTCTTTCTTTTATTCCTTCTTTTGAAATATAGTGTAAGCGTTTCTGAGTAACTTATATCGTAGTAATCAATTTAAAGTATCTTAACTTTTTATTAATATATGAAAAACCATTTTTAAAAAACAACAATGAACTTTTGTTATTATGTACATTCATAAATTTCACTAACCACATATTAATAGGGGGCCATACACCTACCTGACGTTACCTTTTTTGGGCAGTTTAGCACGCTCTAGTTCTATTGAATCGAAGATTAACTACATATACGTGTACCACCAAGACTGTATATTTTCTTCACACTTGTATGCCGTAACGTCAATGGTAATATAAATGGAAATACTATACAATTTCCGTAATCCTGAAATAAATACATGCTTACACATAATATAAATTACTTATTTTAAACCTTAATATTACGTATCAGTTTTAAATCAATAGGGCTAGTTATATAATACTACACTGTAAAAAATGAATGTTGCTTTTACAGTATAATACAGTTAATTTTACAGTAATTTACTGTATAAATTGCTAATTTTACAGTAATAAACTGTATACATTGCTAAATTTACAGTAATAAACTGTATAAATTGCTAATTTTACAGTAATAAACTGTATACATTGCTAAATTTACAGTAATAAACTGTATAAATTGCTAATTTTACAGTAATAAACTGTATACATTGCTAAATTTACAGTAATAAACTGTATAAATTGCTAATTTACAGTAATAAAATGTATACATTGCTAAATTTACAGTAATAAACTGTATAAATTGCTAATTTTACAGTAATAAACTGTATACATTGCTAAATTTACAGTAATAAACTGTATAAATTGCTAATTTTACAGTAATAAACTGTATACATTGCTAAATTTACAGTAATAAACTGTATAAATTGCTAATTTTACAGTAATAAACTGTATACATTGCTAAATTTACAGTAATAAACTGTATAAATTGCTAATTTTACAGTAATAAAATGTATAAATTGCTAATTTTACTGTTTATTACTGTGCATTTTATAGTTTTACATTGGAACCTGTCAGTATTGAAGCAAATACATTCACAGCTAGATCATAGCGTCTTGAGACTGCAGTTTCGTCCTTATTTTGGACTCCTCAGTCAAGAATAGCCAATGATCTAGTTGAAGGCAAAGATTATCTTATTGAATCTAAGATTGCCAACAAACTGGTAGATAAAATTCATTTATCTTACCAGCGAATGTCCGCAAACCATGGTGCGGCTCAACTCGAAATTTGAAGGCAAACGCTATGGTTATATGCAATGAGTTATCATCCATAAGCCAGGGCTAAAGCAGAATTGAAGCAAATACACTCACAGCTCAGTCATAGCAAATAACATAATTTGAATTCGAGTTGTCAAAATTCAAATTTTTCAATTTATTTATTTGTTTATTTATTTTCAACAAGATGCCACTTTCAATGAAAGTAAAGTATTTTATCAACTGAAATAAAAATTATATATTCAGAAGTAAACAGGCATACTGCACTCATGCCGATAAATTAAGGATGATGCAAGTTCGGCCAAATAAAGAGTTAGAAGCAAAATTAAACAAAAGATAAATAGCAAAAAAGATGCTCTCTTTCACTCTCGTCATTGTGACGCACAATTGGCGTCATCCAGTTGCTTCTGTAATTTGCATATTATTCGTGAAGATGTGTGTAGACATTTTACGGTTTATTTATTCATTTTAGAGTTCAATTTTCTGGTGCTTCTGAATTATCATTAATTTATGGACATGAGTGTAGAAAAGTAAAAATACTATAACAATGGCTAACACTAATGAAAAAAAAATGTAAGGTAAGTCGGGGAAGATGCCAGTCGGGGAAGACGCAAGTTTGATCATAACTCGTTTATGCATCGTTAGATTGCAATACTGAGCCACTTGTATCCAGTGTCAGATCCCACATAGGATGTGGCCTGACCATTTGTTTCTATTCATCGACTTTAATTGACGTTGTTTTTTTATCTCGTGAGAATTAACGTGGTGAGTACAACTTTTGTAATATTCTGTTCCTCATACTTAGAGCTCATAAACGTATTTGCTATCTTGAATAAGATCTTAGCAATATAAGTGAGTTTTGTATAACGTTACACACATCATCTATGTAGAAGAGCTCCACAACACTGCAGCAATAAGGAAATAAGCGTGTGTGGCATCTTCCCTATATACTTGGGGGAAGACGCCACATGGTTCAGAAATAGGTGAAATAAAATAAATTTTATTTATTTTTTGTTTTATAGCACTAAATAGTATCGTGTAAAATAGAAAATAAATGACTTGAATATTTTCTTATGCTTTCGTTTTAGGCATTATGACTTTAAAAAAAATAGAACTCTCATTTAATTACCATTTAGACAATGCCTAAAAAAACAACAAAAGAAAAGCTTAACACTCTTCTTGGTCCAAAAAAAAAAAAAAAAACGAAGTCTAAACTAATTCCGAGAAGAGTGACTATGCGGGGAAAGGTCAAGGAAAGCTACAAAAGGCGAGTTAGCGCAAAACGCATTCCAAGAAACCTTCGAAAATACAGAAGAAAACAAGACAACATGTCAGCTAGTCATCCTGACGTGAAAAAATTCCTCTACATTCGAGTGATGACTGGTGGATGATGATAATAGGGGATTTTTATGCTAATAAAGGTCCCATGTGTAACTGGATTCAGTGCATCGAATGCAACAAATTTTTGCATGAAGATTGCAATTATGATCATTTGCATTAAGTGAAATTTTGTGTAGGCTGTCATTCAAATTTGTGCTGCTATTATTTTTTTCAAATCAAATATGACTAAATTTCAATTTGTTTCCTTTTGTTATTATGTTCACACTTAAGTTTTTAATGTTGGTCTTATTTTTTAATTTATTGGGGTGTTATGGCATCTTCCCCCATAACAGGTGGCATCTTCCCCGTATATATGGGGAAGATGCCACAAATAAATGACTTTCTGCAACATTAAATTCTGACTTAATTTTATACTTTGAAGAGTATTCACTGGTATTTATGATTAACTAAATTGTTGCAAAATAAAGTGTATTTGTTTGCATGGACTTGTTATTGCAATTTAAACTGTAATCATCGAAAATTCCTTAACTGTGGCATCTTCCCCCGATTTACCTTATACGTTGAACCTTAATCTTTACCTTGACCTTTCACACTTGAATAATCCTTTGGTTTATAGTTTAGAAAAAAAAATGTCTTATAATTTATTATATTGTCGAAATATCAAATCATACAGCCAGAAAAGAAAAAATAAACTTGTTTTTTACAGTATGATACTGGCAGCCGAGGTCCCAATTTAAAACTGTAAAATGCACAGAAATAAACTGTAAAACTGACAATTTTACCGTTTATTGCCTTAAAATTTAAAGTATTATACTGTAAAAACAACAGTATAATATTAGCAGCAGAGGTTCCAGTTTAAAACTGTAAAATGCACGCTTGTGAACTGTAAAGCAGGCAATTTTGCACTTTATTACTGTAAAATTTGTAATTTTATTGTTTAGTTGTGTAAAAGTAGAAATTTGGTTTATTACTCTAAATCTAGCAATTTTTACAGTTTATTAGTATAATATATTAGCTGTATTATACTGTAATAACAACATTATTTTTTTACAGTGTAGAGAAAAGTCTAACATTTAAACACTGATTAATTAAAAAAAAAAAAAAACAAGTTATACTTTAAAGTGTGTGGTAACAAATAAAATCCTTAAACTATAGCTGTATTTCAATGCTGTTCCTCAAGAGTCTGAGAATAATCGTGTATAGGTTTATCAATAAGGGGAAAAAGCCAGCATTTTAATCAATAGACTTTTTTCCTGTGCTTTTCGTTCCACTCAATTCAACTTGAGCACAATTGGGAACTGAAACGATTGAACAAAGAAAAGAAAAACACAAGTATCGCTCTGAGACTTTTATTTGCACCATTTACTTTATCCGAAGTCCATCAGCTGCTGTTTAATGTTTTCTCAAAAAGTAAAAAAAAAAAAAAAAGAAAGGAAATGAAACACACACACAAACGAACAAAAAGGCAAGCATTTCAAATAACCGGAAACACCTTTTCATTTTATATCTTCTTTTCTTCAAGTATAGCGCCAGCTTTTTCTTTCGGAATGAATGTATACGGTGCATTTTAATCAATTGTAATTTATTTGGTCGTGAAATGGTTTTCAATGGTTTTAAGATCTTTATGGCCATTGCAGATGGATTCCTTTTGTCTATTTAATGCTAAGAATATTTTGAGAAAGAAGCTCTTAATGTGTCTGTGAAGCTTTAGTCTGGCTATGTTTTGATGTGGGGGATTAAACAATACTGTCTGTGACTGTGACAATAGGATTGAAGAAAACTTAGTTTGCTTTGATAATAATAGTCAGTAGAGCTGTGACAATATGAGATACTTAATCCCGCTCAAAAGTAAATGCACTCTCCAAGATCAAGAGTCTTGTTATCAGAACCAGACTATAGCAAAGAATATTGGCAGTTTGCCCAATATATTACAAAAAAAAAAGAACTATCAAAGCTTTTCAGGACTCGATGATTGTTATTATTATTTATGTATTTATTATTGTTTTTTTGAAGTCAATAAGGTGTTTAAAATGACATAATGGAGAAAAGTAATGAAATATAAAATGTCAATTTCTATTGTAAAAGTATCACTAAACGCTGAAAAGAAGTTAACTTTATGAATCAGTAAACTTGTTTGTTTGTTTGTTTCAACTGGGGCTGCGTTTTAGCTTCTTGCCATTTGCAGACCTAGTGCATTCCCCAGAAGCGGCGTTCACTCTTTCATGTGGGGCCATCATCGGCGGAATACCATTGTCACAAGTATTTTGACGCCCAGTTTCTGGTCCCCCCGTTCAGTCCCACTTGGGCTCTGTTCGATGCGAAACTATACTAGGAATTTAATTTTGCCAAGATATACTATAAGCCAAACAAGTACTCGAGGGATCTTTTACATGCCGCATCATACGACATGAGCGCTGTCAATTTTCTGCATTATGAAAGTCCACCGACTGGAGCCGGGTTCGAACCCACGCTTTTGGGCGTAAGAGGCCAGCGTCTTAACCACTATACCACTCTGTCGGCTGAATTAATAAACTTGAAGTAAAAAATTAAATGACATGGAAATAGGCTGACCGCATAGACATGTTAACTGTATAGTGTCTGCATAGTCTACCCTGTGGCGATATAAAAATTCTAAAGGAAATATATTTTAGATAAATATCACGTCAGCAGAAACTACCATGTCTGAAAGGAAAATAATTTTTCAGTTGGCTTATTTCAGTCAGAATGCTGAAAGTTTCTGTTTGTAGTTATGATGCAATAAGCAAATATTATCTTAAGAATCAATTCAAGAGCTTGACAGAAATTAAGTGTGATTACTATTTGTTAAGCTCCTGTATCTATTGTACAAAAAATTTCCAATATAAATTACGTTAATAAACCAATTACAAAAGTAATTTTACTTTGCGTTCCAAAGAAAAAAAAGTCGTTTTCAGTTTGAAAAAAGAAATCGCTAAGCAGTCTGATTCAAACGAGTTTTTCCTCTATTCCCATTTTAAGTACAACCTAAATTTAAGAATTTAAGAATATGGAGCTCATCAGTAAAATAAATTTTTTAATATGAAAAGCATACAGATACTCATTCCCTCCCCTACACAAGCAAGAAGTTATAAAATTTAAATTTTATTAGTGAAAACTTACCCACTGAAACATAATACACATAAAGAAAATAACTATTAACAAAGAAATTCAATGATAATATTTTAGAGGACAAAGCTAATGAGAGCATATCTAACAGAGGTGGAAAAAAAATCCACTATTGCAGAAATTGAATTTACTCTTTTTTTCCGAAAGAAATAATTTCTAATTATTTTATATGCGACACAAAAAACTAATTTTTATTAAACATTTTTAACGTAATAATTACAGAAATAGCGTGAAATTAAATTACTCAAATAAACTGCACAAAACTTATCTTCTACGCAACAGACATTGAAAATCAATCAACCTGTGTTTAAAAAATAATTCATTAACATTTTTGTGAGATGATAAATCATTCTTTAAAGATAATTAATATTTACTTAAATGTACACGCGAAGATTCCAATGAATTACAAAAGCAATTTAATTTTAACCAGATGAATATTTTTCATACTTCTCTTAATACTAAGAGATAACTATTTTCATTTCATTTTTGAAAACTACAAACGTTTCAGAAAATCGTGAAAAAAAATCCAACTTTAGCAAATACGTGTACAAATGAAATAAACTCTCAACAAATTACTGATGCTATTCGATGTACCGTATTACAGAGATTATTCGATAGATCACTCGAATTACAGGTAACATGCAATAGAAGGCTGTTTAGCGATAATACAACTTCCTAAGTGCAAGCTGATGCATAATGGTCCAACGAGGAAATCGGTATTGATAATTCTGGAAATCGAACACGAGGTTGAGTAGTCATTTCACTAAAGACTTGCTTGATAGTGTGAGTGGACACATCTGAATAGTAGAGGATTACTAGAGCATTGGAGCTATTTTCAAATTTAATAGTAGTTCATTGAAGCACCTTCTTCAGCTTATTGATCAGAACTAGTTCTCTCAATGTGATAAAACATTAATATTTTAATCAAGCTCTTACTTTAGACGAAATAACAAGTTCTTTTTTAGCAAAAAATAAACAAAATGCTATACTACCGTGTTAAGCGTAAAAGTAGTATCTGCAGAAGAGTTTAAACTGAGATATAAATCTTTAAAGTTTTGAGACACCATGTATTTGATTCAGATGATACTTTTTCAGATTTTTTTAGAAGTATTCCCCGTTCTCAAATGACCATATAATTTTGTATTTAGGTAAAACCAACGCCTCCTAAATACTAAATGCCTAGAACATTTGCTTCGCTACCGTCGAGATGGGTTCCACTTTAAACGCCACCTTGCGGCAATCCGATAATGCCGTTGTTATTTTTTGATTGGATAATTTTTAAATTTAAATTCAGAAATGAACCAATCGTTAATTTTTCGAAGAACTCCGGTAGATGGCAGTGTATCGTGAACCAAGGGCATTTTGCAGCTATTGGCGATGGATCCAAACAATATTCGAATTAAATTTTTTGATTGGTTGATTTTTAAATTTAAATTTAGAAATGAACCAATCGTTAATTTCTCTTTCTCGAAGAACTCTGGTAGATGGCAGTGTATCGTGAACCAAGAATGAAATTTTGCTCTGTGCTAAAAACCAGAAAGTTTCAGGCATTTAGTATTTAGGAGGCGTTGGGTAAAACACGTCATTAAGAGCCACCTGGTGGCAATAACTCAATTTTGTTAAAATTTGCAGATACGACTTTTGTGCTTAGCACGGCGGTATAGTTAATACATTAAATTACATAATTCCTTAAAATTAAGGTTGTGTACTCATTCGTCTATACTAATCGAAGTATCATAACTTGATTGTAGATTATTTACATGTCGCTCTGTCTCTTTCGTGGCTTAATAGCTTACTTTTTTTCATGCAATAATGTATTTTGAAAATATTTTGAAATTAATTTATAGCTTTCGCCAACTGCGAGAAAGGTATCACTGGTGTTTCAAATCTCGTGCCGATATAAGCGAGCTTAAGCTCGTTTAGTTTCAAAGAAAAGCGTTTGCTTTGCTGTTACTTTTGGGAAAAAGTGTTTATTGTATTTTTTTTCTAATTCATTACTTCACTTTCACAGTTGTAAAAATACTCTCTCCTTCCAGAGTTAGAACACCACTTGAGTATTTTAGTACTAATTAATGATTTTATAGTGTTGATTAAATATCTGTACACAAATATCGAGGTGCTACGCTATCAATCACCTAGCATTTTCTTCATAATTATTTTTAAAACAAATTATTTTTTTAAACAAATCCAGCTTATAGACCTAAGCATTCATTTGACTTTTGATGTCGTGAATTGAAAGTATGTTTTTCAGTCACAAGTTACCATAGGACCTAACTAGTTGGTTTTCTTGTTACTGCAAATTGAATCAAAGGGAAATGGAGAACAAATTCGCACCCTTGTCATCATGACTGGCAATTTTGAAGGTTCGGTTATACGAGGCATATTTTAAGAAAATTGTGTTTTGTTTGTCGTAATACAGAGATTTTTATTCCAGCAAAGTTTCTCGTCTTCATTTAGCAAAAGGCTATACTTACAGTATATGCCGTTATGATTCTTTCATTTCTTATCAATTTTAAATGAATTAGTAATCTAGTTATTTTACCTTTTATCTATAAAACTTTTTTTAAAGAAAAATATGAGCTTTGAATAAAAATTAAAACACGTTTTTCAATGTAAAATAGGCTTGAGTTTGGTCTTGAATGAATGCAAACCACCAACGGTTTATAACCATGACGACAATAATTAGTCTCGTATAATAAATTTTAAAAACAATGAGCCAGACTTGTTCTCGTCTTCATGGTCATATCAAAAAATCAAAGGAACATCAACTCTGCCCAGTGAGGCTTAAGCAATTGGTTATAGCTCAAAATCACAAATTTCTTACATCTTACACTGTTAAATCCATTGAGCTACAATACTAAGTATTCGAGCTCAATATTTAAGTCACACCCCATTTTGTAAACAACGTTCCATCAGAATACAAAAAGATCTATCTATGTTCGAATGAATTCATTATTTATTAGATATCTGATAGCTTAGATTAAAAATAGAGAGGATTTAACAGTTTTTAAACCGTGACATTTTGAAACTAATTTAACATTTAAAACGATAATAATACGACGCTAATAAAGACAAATGTGCAGGAAAATGCAATAATGCACAAATTTGCAGTGTCCTAAAATCTGCACAATAATCCCGTTTTATTAGCATTAATGTTCCAGCTGAGAGATAGCTAATGAGTTCTTAATTTGATACTGATCCAAGTGGGGTTGCTTGGTAAATAAATATTATTGATTTATAATATATTGACTAAAATCTGTGAAAAATATTTAAGTGAAACTATGAAATTATCACTATTCAAATACACCAGTTAATTAGTGATAATGTTTCGACCTGTATGTAGCTAATTTGTTGGGTTGAGGATGCTTATATTCGCATTCATTTTGTAGCATGGAGTTTTGTTGAACTTTTATGCATATATTAGTCTTTTTTAAAAACAGAAATATATACTTTTTTAATAGATATATACATATATACTAAAAAGTGTGCTATATATATATATATATATATATATATATATATATATATATTATATATATATATATATATATATATATATATATATATATATATATATATATATAGATAGATAGATAGATAGATAGATAGATAGATAGATAGATAGATAGATATAGCACATTTTAGTCTTTTTCAGCCCAGAGAAAAGGGATATTATTTTAAAATATATATTTTTTTCTTATGGGGAGCTTTTTAACCTCGCAGCATGGCCAACTACTTTTTGAAAATGACTTTCATGTTCATTTATAAATTAATCCACATATTTACGAAGCGTATTATTATTTTTTTAATATAATAAAATGGCTCCATTAGATAAACTAATGTGATAATTTAAGGAAAAAAATCGCTTTGGGACTATGAAGAAATCAGAAAATGTTGGAATCCCATGCTCTGAGTTTTCAATTTTCTAAGTGTTTCACGGCTTTTCCATGCTAAGACTCACTGAAAACTCCCAGAAACTGCTACGCACTATAAATTTCAAAAGTGTTCGGAAAGTTTCGGTTGATTTCTCTTTCCCAACTTAATAACTGTTTGTGGGTGACAGTACGTAACTATTTCACAGCAAGCGGGTAAAATTGCTTCCGAAAATATCTGTTGAAAAGTTTTGTCAGAAGTTTTATTTCCTAACTGCATTGTACTTAACTGTCATAACCCGATGCTACTTTGGAGGACATAATAACAGTACGAGTACATATCTGTTGAGGAATTTAGTACATTTTTTCTGAGTTTTTCAGCTTAAAATGGCATGATATTTTTAAACTGGAATATATTTATGAAAGGAGCTTTCGTTTTAACGAAGGTTCTTTTGATAAATTATCAAAAGCGTCATATCTTATCCTCATTTTGGCTTTAAGATAAATATAAAAATGTATTTTGTATTTTTATTAATATTTAACTCTTTTAGCAATGATTGTACCACAAACGGCAGTTTCTCATTCCTTAATTGGTGGTATTTTTATGTTTAATACATTAACAGAAGGCATATATATCTAGCAATTCCTGTACTTTAAGTACCCAAATACAAATAGCATACCTTTCCAATTCAAACTCTTAACGCGTAGACTTTCAAAAATGCGTAGAATTTTTGACGTTTTAATAGTTGAATTGTATATTTAAAACCAGTCTAAGGCCAAAGTTTGTAATTGTAAGAAAGAGTTATGTCATTATTTTAAACTGCCTGATAGAAATTACAATCTCTATACTGAAAGAAATACACTAAAATGTGTATTCCTTTGAAGTTGAAATATTTTAAACTTCATTGAAAAACATTTTAATATAATATTAAGAATTTGTTTTTTTTTTTTTTTTTTTTTGGAAATTTTTGTCCTTGATGCTTGACTAGATTGTTTGAACTGAAGTATTGCTATATTGATGTCCCGTTTGTCTTCTTAAAATTTACAATGTGGCTTTTCAGGAAAAAAAGAGGCAGCAAACCCCTGCTTTAGATTTCCAGTTGAATGTCACTCAATAACCTATAATGAATCAATTATAGTCAAGCTACGAAATACAGTCAAGTCTTAATAACTCGAAATTCGGAGGCACTGGCTAAAAGCTTCTAGTTACTGGTAGTTGGAGTTATAAGAAGTTCTCAGTTTACTCAAGAGTTTCGGAAACAATGAAAACTTCGAGATAAACGAATATTCGAGTTATGAGGTTTCCAGTTATCGAGACTCGTCTGTATACACTAGTTGACCCACCTTTTAAACCAGGTTGAGTGTATTTTATATAAGTGGCACAACAAAGTATGGAGGACATTTATCCATCCTTGTATGAGAGACTGATTGTTATATTTTATTACTCTAATCTGTAGTGATGTGCAAGTTTTGTTTAACTGATGTAATTATTTCATGTAGTAAAATTATAACAAGCTGCAACGTGTAAAGTTTATGCCTGTTTTACATTTTACATCCATTTATAAGATTACCAATCGTGTTTCGTACCTGCGTTGAGTAGAAAAGTTCATTATCAGTATATTTTTGTTGATTTTTAAGCATTCATTTTGAGAACCTTTTAAAATTTATGCCCAAGCATTGCATGAAAGTCAGAAAGTCACAAAATTGCGAAAAGTGCGAGGGAATAATTACAAAGCCATTCAGTCATAAAAATTTATCACTTCTTCCCTTTCAGTATTTCATTAGTAAGTTCTGCGTGATCTTTTATCGAGCAAAATGACGACTAAGTACTTCTAAATATGGAAAAGCTTTAAAAATTATCTCTTTTCCTTGTTCCTCTGGGTTTTAATTAAAATTCGTGTTTTCCGACTGAAAGGGAGATTACCATTCTCTTTGCTCTGAAGAATAGAAAATTAGATTCTGGTATTTAGCTTGCAGCCAGCAGGCAATTAAAAGAGGGGACTTGTTTGTAGCTAGATTTGAGCTTTTCCATTTTTCTGCCGCACAACAGGATCAGTTTGATGTGAGACATTTTTATTAAATTGCATAATTTCTCGTTGCATGTCCTGGCTTTTGAGGAAAGAATAAACAGAGAGAAATGCCACATGACAAAATTTTAAATTGTCTATATTTCAAGTGAGCTGTTAATGAATAAAGCTTTTCGCTAAGCATTTTAACGTTATGAAAAAAAAAAGTGTCTGCTGCAATTAGGGGTTTAAATGCTTACTATTGCCATTATTACTTTTATTATTATTGTTTATATTATTATTAATATTATTATTATAGTTTCTTATGACATAGTGCAAAATGCAGCGTTTTTTTCTAATGGAACATCAAGTGTTTCGTTGTTTGTATCAGTTGTCATACTATTGACAATTAAGAAATAATGAACGTAATTCTTCCTTAGCAGAAAAATATTTTGTAATTGTAATATTGGCTCAAATTTGAGTAGTATTACGTAGTACTGCGTGTATTTATGCTCGATATGCTTTCCCTCTCATTGTTAAGTTTCATTAAAACAATATCCTTTTTTGTGGTTTTGCTCAGAAGTACTTTTAAAAATAAATTGTTCAGGCAAAACCAACATTTTCATACTTTTTAGACTAGAGATTTAAGTTTCAAAATAGCACTTTCACGGTACCACTCTATTTTTTATTTATTTATTTATTTATTTATTTTTTGGTCTTATGTAAGCAAGTGCAAACGTATTTAGTTGTATTTACACACTAGCTGTACCCGCCCGGCGTTGCCCGTGCATTTAGAAAATGCAGATAAGTGAATAGCGCAGGAATAGTAGTGTGTAGGACATGTAGACTGTCTCTCTCTCCCCCCCCCCCCACACACACACAACATTCCCCGTCGATAAAAAGGAACAATATATCCTAACCATGAGCCATCTGTTAAAAAATTAGTTTAAATGAGAACAGACCTCATATTCGCACATGCTAGGAAACCGTAGTCATGTGGTTATAATCATTGGTCTGAAGTTTAAAGAAAAGTAAAACATAAAAAATTCAAAATCAAAGATAGGAAAGAGTTGAAAGGGAAAGATAGAGAGTACAGTACAGAAAAAATAAAAAGTAACGAAAACATGGATGAAATAAAACATCCTGCTTACAGGAAATTTGGAGTTGAGAACTAATTAAATTTTTAATTTAAGTGTAAGTTAAACTTAGATGACAATGAATTAGAAGAGGAGAGTGTTTGTGTATGTTTGTGGAGCTCGGCTGGGGTCGCAAGGGCCCCTGACCGATTAATGTCTGTTGGTACTGCAGCACTGGGAAGCAGCACCATTCGGATTATTGCTCATGCTCTCAAGAGAGCACTAAACAATAACATCATCATTTAAAGCATGACAGTCAGAGTTAGTTTGGGAGAGTGGAGAGTGGCAATAATTTTTCTTTAGATTGTCCTTTTCGTTAGAGAGCCTCGGGATAAACTATATTTAATGTTCTTCCATTCGGAGCTAAGATGTGTAGATTATCGGCATTACCAACTCTTGAACAACCCACGTACAGTTGACCATGGGAGAAACACGGCTTACGGAGGTCGAGCCCTACAACTTTGAGAGATTGTCCTTGTGCCTTATTAATGCTCATCGCGAAACTCAAACGAACAGGGAATTGTAGACGCTTAAACTGAAACGGGAGATCGGAAGGGATTATAGGAATTCTTGAAATAAACACATCTTCGCCTGCAGCATGTCCGGTCATGATGGTGGCTTCTATAATATTTGGCATCAGTTTCTTGATAGAAAGTCTTGTTCCATTGCAAAGTGCAGGCGGATCCAGATTCCTGAGGAGAATTATCGGTGCTCCAACCTTCAAGTCCAATATGTGGGAGGGTACTCCAGGTGGCTCTAATTTGTTGAGAAACTCTGTCGTATAGTTGACAGCCTCGTCAATATTGCATGTCGTGTCTATAGATTTGTAAATATGAAGAGTTCCGGGTAAGTTCTGTAAAAGTTGCTTGTTGATAACACTGACGGCTTCGTTTGTTGGGGCAAGAATTGCTCTTTCGCACAGCCATGCGTTATCAGTGAAGTGGTGAATCACATTCGGAAACACAGCCTCTTTCAGTTCTTCTTCAGTAGTCACAATCCTTCCAATGCCTTGCATCGCTACATATCCATCTTCATTTTCTGAATTAAGGGCTCCATTTCCTAGTTTCAGTAGATTATCTGCAAACTGCTGGGCAGAGGGATCACCGTTGAGATGAGCTCGCATGTTAGTCGATAATCCAAGTGTTTGAATGCCATTCCAGATGTAAGAAGATTTTATGCAGGCCTGCATTTCATCTGCCCTCGTTCCACGCGGAATAACTGGTAGCGTCTGTCGAAAATCGCCTGCCAAAACCATTACGACGCCTCCCATTCTGTCATTGTTCCGTCTGAGGTCTTTCATGGTGACATCTAATGCTTCGAGTGCGGCTTTGTGGGACATGGTACACTCGTCCCAAACGATGAGCTTGCAATCCTGTAGAACCTTTGCCTTTCCTGAATTCCTTGGGATGTTACACGTTGGAGTCTCTGTGCTTGTCAGATTTAAGGGTAACTTGAACGCCGAGTGAGCAGTCCTACCACCTGTCAAGAGTGTAGCAGCAATGCCGGATGAAGCGACAGCCAGGGCAATCTCATTTCTGTGCCGCACCTTTGCCAAAATAAGGTTGATAAGAAACGTCTTCCCGGTTCCGCCTGGAGCATCCAAAAAGAATATACCCCCTTGCCTATCAAAAACTGCTCTAGTAATCTTGTCAAAGGCTTCTTTTTGATCTTGGACCAATTTAGGCTCATTCTCCTGTATATAAGCTGCGAGCACATCCATGTTATAACTTCGTTCTCTAATTACTTCACTGGAAATGGCAGAATCGCTGTTTCTGTTAGGTTGGGGAAGTCCAAAGCTTTTCAGGTTCAATCCTCCTAGAGATATTATCTTGTTCTCAATGTAGATTAGGGCTCTGTTAAAGATGTCGTCATTGTAGTCCAGGTCCATATTCTGCTGCTGGATCCTTGCTTGATGTAGTATGTTTTCAGACAGGTTCTCCCTGTGGTTCATCCATAACTGTTCAGGGCCCGACATGGAGCACGTTTGAAGCATTACAGCAAACAGATTACGCATCATCTTGGGTGATCGAGATGCAGCTGCTTCTTTTAACGCCGTGTTCCAGTGTTCGTCATTCTCCAGAAGTCCTTGAAGTTGGCAGGCGTCTTTGAAAGTGTTGCAGACTCTTCCTTGAACGGTTCTCAAATCCGTGAATGATGTTGGGCCTCTAACTTCATGTAGTAATAGGCGAAGGTGGAAGCATTCGGAGTTGTTGGGATGGACGGTGTAGACACGGCCAAGGGCATCAGTAGACCTGATTCCTGTTTCTTCTGGAACAATTTGTCCTTGTTTACGGCGGTTCCAACTCTTGTTCCTGCTGTTCCATGTGTAGTACTTTGGAATTTGGTTGTAAAGTAAATTGCGAGCAAAGTTATCTTGGGTGCACAGCTTGAAGAAAGATGTGAGCGTTGTTTCCTGGGGTGCCTGGACCCGTTCAGCAGCATTTTCTTCAGTGAAGTACACTCTCTGGCCATTTTCAAGGTGGACGCTTAGATGAACGACTGTGGGATGACGTTCGTGGATTGGAAAGTTGAGTATTCTCCACACTGCTTCATTGCTGCTAATGTATCTTCCCATCTCATATTGATGAATTTCATTCAGTTCATTGGCTCCACTGGTGACATCAAATACAGCCATGTCAGATCCTTTATTGACATACTTGCATACATACTTTATGGACTTGACAGAATTGCAGTACTCAACGTTGATATGTGCGTTAAAAATTTTGGATAGTAGTGGACAGTAAGGAACAATCCAGGCATTGTCCACCGAAACTTCTGATCCTCGTAGATTGATGCTTGCTGTAAAACCTTTATCTGCAGGGCTTCTACGACGATACAGTGGATATCCGTCTTGTCCCGTCTGCGTCTCTTTAAAGAACTGGCGAGGGTATCGCTTCGTGCAGACTCCATCCTTCATACAAACAGAGCGGGGATTTATGCGTCCGCAGGGGCCATGCACCATTTGTTTCGTGACCGTGGTAAAGAGGTCTGGGTCTTCTTCTGGATCCGGGATTTCTGCGCTGATGAAATCATCGACCCTATGGACGTGCAAGGTGTCTTTCAGCCAAACCAAAATGTGGGCGTGAGGAAGTCCTCTCTTCTGCCACTCTATCGTGTACATGTAACATCGAGTATCACCAAAAATCTTCACCTTTGTGATAAGACTGATGAGTGCCTTTTGCTTGAGATGAAAGACTCTTGCCAACAAATCATGGCGATCCTGGGGCTTTTGTCCATCGAAAAGTTCTTCTTGTATCTCTTTCCAGTTGGGGTTGCATGTGAAGGTGATGAAAAGGTCCGGTCTACCGTAGTTTCGCACATAGGTCATCGCATCTTGGGTCCTTTCGTGCATGTACCTGGGCCCCCCTGTAAAGCTGGACGGTAAAATAACTAACTGTCCCATGTCAGCAACATTTCCATCATTCATAACGGCATCCCTCAAATGGGCATATTGTTCCACTCTCAACGTCTTCTGGTTCAATCGAATGTATCGCAGCCTTTCGGATTCAATTTTGGCATACATATCCACAATAAACTGATGAAACAGGTCTTTGCTTCGCAGTAAAATGTTGAATGTTGAAGAGCGCATCATGATCCTGTAAGCGTAAAAGTCCATTGCAGAAATCTTCTTTGTTTGTGGCATTCCCATAGTTAGATTTGTTTGGCGCAAATCAAAATGATAACCATCTTCCCCCTGCCAAAAGAGAAGTGGGTACTGTAGTGCATCGTAAGACCTGTGGGTATCGGCAATTCTTCTGATGGTGCCACTCCTTTCTTCTAAAACTATGTCTCTTGCTCCATGCTGTTCTCCAACCATTATTACAGCCACTTCTGATGATGTCGGAGCGTTGAACCGCCTTTCATGGTGGGTTTTGTCGGCTAAAATAAGGAGTTTTAATTCAGGACTGATCTTTTCCCTGGCCGATTTGAAGCTTTGGACGTAGGAGTTTTCATGATAAAGCATATCTTGCAACTGAAGTACTATGTCCTCTCTGGTTTCTGGAACATTCCTACAACGTTTCTGCGCCTGTTCTGTTCTGTTGGCAACGAAATAAACTTGCATAAATTTGGGCTCTTCATTTGGTAGGTGCTGTAGACTGCCAATGCGATGATAAACTTGACCCTGAACTTTAAATGTTGGCATGTATCCAGGCTCTCTAATTTCTTTTGTTGTGCCGAAAGAGGTCATTTGGAAACAGGAATTGTAGCGTCTGATATTAGTTTGGAAGTGTTTGTCCTGTGAAGACTGGCCAATGAGGAAAGTGCGTAGGGGCTCAGTAGGATCTATTAACGGCGATAATCGAACTTTTCCTCCACTGCAGCACATACCTGGGGCTTCACCTTTCCATTTCTTCGCCTCACAGTGTTGGCAAGTTTGCGACATTGAGCCGATGAGACACGAAGGATGAGAAGCATAATCAGATGATGGTTCATAATCGAATGCCGCATTTTCTAAATGCCTCCAGAGACGCATTCGAGCAGTAGTTGTTGCAGTTGTAACTCTCTGCAGTCTTGAGTTTCTTTCTGGGGTGGTTTCTTCTTCTCTTCTTCTTTGATTAATTTCTCTCACCTGTTGCTGTCTTGAGTTTCTTTCTGGGGTGGTTTCTTCTTCTCTCCTTCTTCAACTTCTTTCTGCGTCCTCTCGCTGCCTTGATTCTCTTTCTGGGGTGGTTTCTTCTTCTCTCCTTCTTTGACTTCTTTCTGCATCCTGTCGTTGTCTTGATTCTCTTTCTGGGGTGGTTTCTTCTTCTCTCCTTCTTTGACTTCTTTCTGCATCCTGTCGTTGTCTTGATTCTCTTTCTGGGGTGGTTTCTTCTTCTATCCTTCTTTGACTTCTTTCTGCATCCTGTCGTTGTCTTGATTCTCTTTCTGGGGTGGTTTCTTCTTCTCTCCCTCTTTGACTTCTTTCTGCATCCTGTCGTTGTCTTGATTCTCTTTCTGGGGTGGTTTCTTCTTGTCTCCTTCTTCGGCTTCTTTCTGCATCCTGTCGTTGTCTTGATTCTCTTTCTGGGGTGGTTTCTTCTTCTCTCCTTCTTTGACTTCTTTCTGCATCCTGTCGTTGTCTTGATTCTCTTTCTGGGGTGGTTTCTTCTTCTCTCCTTCTTTGACTTCTTTCTACATCCTGCCGTTGTCTTGATTCTCTTTCTGGGGTGGTTTCTTCTTCTCTCCTTCTTCGACTTCTTTCTGCATCCTGTCGTTGTCTTGATTCTCTTTCTGGGGTGGTTTCTTCTTCTCTCCTTCTTCGACTTCTTTCTGTGTCATGTCGCTGCCTTGCTTCTCTTTCTGGAGTGGTTTGTTCTTGTCTCCTTCTTCGACTTCTCTCTCTCTCCTGTCGCAGTCTTGCTTCTCTTTCTGGGGTGGTTTCTTCTTGTCTCCTTCTTCGACTTCTTTCTCTCTCTTGTCGCTTTTTATTTTCCAAACATTTCTTTTTTCGAGGGGGCTGCGGCATATTTCTTCTAAAATCTGAAAAGCAAAAGTTAAGCAACCAACAGAAGAATGATTACAAAAACTGAAGAAAACGCTACAATAAAGAAATCAATTGTCATAATCGAACGTTATTTGAAAATAAATAATAGCAACACGATCAGTGAGGCAAAAAACCATGATTAATATTAATTAAGAAACAAAAATTTTATAAAGTGCAATTCTGAAAAAAAAAAAAAAGAAATTAATGTGTCATGAAAACAGCAAACTAAAGCTACAAAAAAGAAATGAATTGTAATTAATCAATTTAATATATCGTCAAAACAGCAAACTAACGCTAGAATAAAGAAATCAATTGTTACAATCGAACGTTATTTGAAAACAAATAATAATATCAGTGAGTCAAAAAAACCGTGATTAATATTAATTAAGAAACAAAAACGGAAGAACAAAAAGTTTATTAAAAAAATGCTAATTAAGAAACAAAAATTTTATAAAAAATGCAATTCTGAAAAAAAAAAAATAATGTGTCATCAAAACAGCAAGCTAAAGCTACAAAAAAGAAATGAATTGTTATAAATCGATTTAATAAGTTGAAAATAAATGATAGCAACAAATCACAATAATAGCAACACAATAATGCAAAAGAAGAAGAAGAAACAAAAACGGAAGAACAAAAAGTTTATTAAAAAAATGCTAATTAAGAAACAAAAACTGAAGAACAAAAATTTTATAAAAAATGCAATTCTGAAAAAAAAAATAATAATGTGTCATCAAAACAGTAAACTAAAGCTACAAAAAACAAAGGAATTGTTATAAATTGATTTAATAAGTGGAAAAGAAATGATAGCAACAAATCACAATAATAGCAACACAATCATGCAAATTAAGAAACAAAAACTTTATAAAAAATGCAATTCTGAAAAAAAAATTAATGTGTCATCAAAACAGCAAACTAAAGCTACAAAAAAGAGATGAATTGTTATAAATCGATTTAATGAGTTGAAAATAAATGATACCAACAAATCACAATAGTAGCAACGCAATCATGAAGCAAACGCAGCAAACGCTGTATACTTGCACGACTGTTGCCAATTTGCTACAGTAAAAACCATTCCCGAAAATGAAAAACGAATTTATGACGTCAAACAGCGGATTCTGTCCGTAGAGAAACTATGACGTCACGTGAAATAATGCTAAAAACAATAGATTTTTTTTTAAATATTTCTAATTCAAAAATCGAAAATCGGGGCCCACGAATAGTAGCGTACGACATGTAGTTGCACAACTTTTTTTGTTTTATTATCAGGCGCAAAAAGAAACAACACAGATGGTCTTCCGACCCGTAAACATGCCACATATAATTGACCATGGGAGAAACGGTGATATTCTAAATTCAAAACCACAAACTTTTAAGGATTGGTCTTGTGATTTGTTAAAGGTCATGACAAATGCAAGACGGATCGGAAATTGAAGTCTTTTAAATTCAAACGGCATATCGGTTGGGATTATCGGGATCCTAGGAATGAGCAATCGTTTCTGACAGCTTATCACATATAAATTTCAAGGGAAGTAACGCGTTTGTTTGTAATTTACTTCACAAAAAAGTCAAATAACACTCAACGCACCGCTAGCTTACAATCTGTTTACTGCGCACCGGTAGCTGCCAGAACGTGTAGCTGTCGCTCAGCCATGGAGGTGTCAAAAAAGGCTTAGTAAAAAGGCTTAGTCAATAAGACAGTTTTTCTATTTATGTAACTGACACACATAAATGACACACATAAATTATAGCCTATGTCCGTCTCCTGGCTCTAAGCTACCTACCCACCAATTTTTAGCCATATCGGTACAGCCGTTCTTGAGTTATAAGTAGTGTAACTAACACGACTTTCTTTTATATATAAATAGATTTTTTAAAATTTTTTTAATTCAAAAATCGAAAATCGGGCTTCGAGGTCTGGTGGCCAGCCCCTTTGTGCTTCCGTGTAAAAAATTCCAGGTCCCTGCGTGCGATAGATTTGGCTGGAGAGCTCGGTCAAATGGGAAAAAGGAACAGGAAGAAGACCAAAAATTACATTGTTTTATTTTTTAGATTTTTGAAAAAAAAACTTTAATTTTAAATTTTGATCTATGCCAAAAACAACCTTTTGGAACACCTCATTTTTTGAAATGATTGGGAAAAACCCCATTTTTTTTTTTTTTTTTTTTTTTTTTTTTCAAGCAAATTAATGGAAAATTTTTTTTGT
>JAXGGA010011807.1:0-40999 GCA_038373865.1 Uloborus plumipes | reverse complement strand
TTTAGTCTTTTATAATCGAATGCGATTCTTTGACGTAACACCGTACAGCACTAAGAATTCCATGGCCTAAAAAGTGTGGGAAACGTTAGCTTTTAAGTTATGACAGAAGAAAGTTATCAAAACTAACTGATCTTCTCTTACTTAAATTTTGTTTTTTCATGGTTCACTATATTTTATTTATTTATTTTTAAAATTCTTCTTGAAGTATACTTTATGAAGTTGTAAGTTTTAAAGATAAATGCCGTCAAGTACTGTCATTTTTAGTTTAACTAATGCATGCTGCGTTCTCTACCTTGAAATTGCCCAAATGTTATTTCAGGAAAATAGCAAAAATGAAATTGTGAAAGCAAAAGATTTCGCGGTGATAGTAAAGTGTATTCAAAAATGCTGATAGTATTATCAGGGAGACTTCTCGTTTGATTTCTTTGCCTCTTATATTCAACTCCTACTCCTATAACTGTTTTTTCAGAAAATTGGGGAATCTCGGTAGTTTAGGTTCATCAGCCGCTTGAAAACTTGAAACTAACTCTTGTTGATTCTAAAATCGTTTTTCCAAAATTCGACTTGGATTATTTTATTTATTTGTTGCTTTTTGTTATCAAACAATTAAAAACAACAAATAAATAACAATTTACTTAAAAGTATTTTTTCACATAAATCTGATGGATTGGAGACAAAGAAGAGAAAAAGCTTACACATTTGTTGTTTAGTCCAATAAAAAGTAATATTTTTTTCGCATACATAAATATTTATCTCACGTTTTGAAGGTAATAATAAGATGAGATTAACTATTTGTATGCAGATTTTGACATTTATTCATGAGCGTTCAGCACATTTTTTCGCATTAACTGTCATTTCTCTTTCATACAGGTGATTTTTCAACACGTTAATTTTTGCCACTGATAAGTAGGAAATATTGAACTCGTAACTAATTCATTGTTATTAATTTTTACATAAGGACACGTCATTTAATCAATCATCAGCAACGAAAAAAGATTAAAAATAAAAATTTTATAAGTTTTAGATTTAAGTTTAACGTGAGAGTGTAATTACTGTCTCTTAACTTAAATACTTCCAAAACTCATGAAGGTGTTTTTAATTTTTTATTCAATTGGTTTTTAATGATAAAGAAAACAAAATCAATAATTTATAATATTATCTCAGAAAATATTTTACAATATTTACAATAAAAAAAACATTATGTCCCGATGTTTTGAGAAATATTTTAATTTTTCGCTGGAAATTTTAAAATTTTTACTATTTTACGTTTAAAAAAGTTATGCATCCTTTTTGTTTTCCTACTTCCTAAAGTAGGGCTGCATTTAAAAAATACACGCATAGTATTTTCAAGCAAAATAATGTTCATAAATCAAAAATGCGACATTTGGATATGCGGACTGAAATTACGTAAAGAGACAGAACTACCATAAACTCGAAAAAAATTTAAAAAGTCCTTTATTTCTGTTTTAAGTCATTATACTCTTAAATATAATACATTCACCTTCAATTTTCAAAACATATCTTGTTTATTTCACCTGAATTGTCTATGGTATAAAAAATGGCAGGGCATGGTCTAGGAGACCCATTTATATAACATAATTAAAGGGGCAAGTGGATAAAGGTGATATGTGACAATTTTTGAAACTTACTTTTTACCATGGATGAGGGTTGACAAGTCCATCAGTATCATATCCCCTTAGTCACAGAAATCCCCTTAGTCACAGTAGTTACCAACCATTTCTGTACAGAAATGGTTGGTAACTAGGAATATAACCCTTGTTTTACCCGTTGAGAAAAATCCATTAAAAAAATAATAACACATTTTTTTTAAAGCTTTTTCTAGAAATTAACAAAATTGTCACATATCACCTTTATCCACTTGTCCCTTTAATTTCGTTTTCAGGAAAACTGTGCATCTTGTGCTGAATATCCCCCCCCCCCCCGAATGGCCCATAAATGATGTACTTAAAGAACTATCGTAAACCTAACACATGAAAAAAGAAATAAAAAATTACATAAGCATATAATTTACGCGTATTAAAAACTTTCCAAGCCTTTATATTTTCACTGTTACCCGAATCCGCTTCTAAAGTGGGGACAACAATGACAAAACAGCGATTATGGCCCAATAGAGGAAAACGTTACTCATTTCGATAATTTAAATGCTAATATTTTATAAATGTATACGTCATTATACACTTTCGACAGTCCAAATTTTTTTATTTACTTTCAATTTCCTGGACGATAACTAGGGGGACACCAATGACATTGAATAAAGTCACACATAGAATTTTTAAGTTAAAACAAGGCTCACCCACCCTAGAAGATGGTAATTTTAATTTTTCCCTCCATTTTTTCCCTTAAATTTTTCCTTTCTGCTGATAAGAATGTTCTTTCAACGCCGGAAGTCATTTTACAGACAACTAGAGCTTCACCTATAACACTTATTGCCCTTTTTTCTGCTTGGGGCAGTATTCTCACTAAACCTGGGCACACATACAAAATAGCGTATGTTTCAAAATATGTAAGTAATTTGATGACTATTCATATGGCACATTCTAGTACCCAGTTATAATATATTGTAATGCATATGTATTTTTTTTAATGTTTCATAATATGGGAAATTTGCTAAAAAGTTGACAAATGTGTGGTAGGGACAAATGACAATCAATGACATTTTGCCTATATTTAATTCTTTTAAACATAAAATTTAAACACAAAATATAGCTAATACTAAGTGCTTTTGTGGGTTATTTTAGTAAAATATGTCATTAAATAATGAAAACAAGTATTTAATTGCAAGATTTTATTTTTTTGACACCCTGAGGTCCCCTGCACCTACCGTTTTGGAAGATATTGCCTTAGGACGCAAAAGTTACTGAATTGAGAAAATAACCAATACATGCTTGTTGCTTGATAAAAGCTCTCTGGATCTGCACTGATGACATTTCACATGTATATTAGAAAACAAATAGTTTTCGATTAGTAAAAATTTAGTATTGTGTATAAAAAATCAATATTCATTTAAAGGTTTGTAAACAAAATTCCTAAATACTAGATTTTCTGCATAGCGTAAATAAAATAAGTATATAAAAGAGCATTAGAGTTGTGTACACAAAGTTAATTCTTTATAGGGAGACGATTCTTCTGTCTTCGATGGACCTAGTCAATGGGATGACAACTGTGACTGCAGACTTGGAGACAACGCATATTACAACGATATACTGTAAGTATTGTATCTACATACTTTTTACGTAGAGGGCCCGATCAAGATATACTGGGGCCATGGGGCTAGAGTTTAGGCTGGCCATCTACTCTCTCAACTTTCTACACGATGAACAATCATTAACAGCAATATTCAATCATTACTCGACAGTCAGAAAAATCATTAATCAACAGATAGTAGAGTGTCGAAAACCTGAACGTCGAAATTCCGAACGTGCGCATAAGAGCTCTTAACGAAGAACAGCAGTGCTTTTTAAAAATTCGTTTTAGTCCATTTTTCCTCACAGAAATTAACTCCTCTTTCTTAACGTGAAATATGTTTATTTCAACTACATTTCTGGAAATTTTTAGTGTATACATATCGGTGTCTACGAGGTTTATGTTTTGTATTTCACGACTTTCTCGTCTGTTGAGCTTCTGTGCACTGATGAAAAGCTTGCACTGTAGCCTTGAAACATTATATGTTGTATTTTCATGATAATTTGTTTTTTACTTTAATAATACATACAGTTACGTTTATTTATTTCACTGGTCCTTTATATTCATTAAATCATTAGAGTTAATATTATTGTATAAAGCTTTTATTTTCATACTGACAGAACTTTTTTTGTGCTTTTGACCAAAACGTACGCGAAAGTTTTTTTTTTTTTTTTTTTCGCTTTCAGGTTTAGATTTATTGTGACATTTTTATTTTATCAAGAGGTATCTTCTAACAAGTTTGAGGAAACATTAAAGAACTGCAAAATTCTCAGTAAAAAAAACTCTAGTTTCTAGTCCACACGTTTAGCAGTTAAAAATAACAATTGCTGCATTAATTTCATTTTATGTTTATGTTTCATCTAACGCACGTGTATCAATTTATGTGTATTTGTAAGTATCTGCTTGATTTCCGAATGAAAAGAAGTTGGCATTAATAGTAAACGAAGATTGAAGCAAAAACCTCTTGTATTTATTGTGATCGTACTTTCAGGTACATGGAAAGAAGATATCAAGACTTTGTTTGCATAGACGATTTTAGGAATTACGCAGCCAACCAAGTAGATGCCGTACGATATAACTTCTTCTCCGTTGCTTCTGAAAATGAGACGACAGCCTTCGACAATGTAAATGCATATGACAGGTTAGTGTGTTGACATATCGTTTTGCTTTTTCCGTGCACTTTTTACTCTTTCCAACAGCAAGCTACTGTCCGTCCTTGAAAGCTGCGCCTGGCACTAGCGATCAATTCCACTTAAAAAAGGGTAGATGTGTTGTGGGAGATACCTTTCCGTTTTCAATTTAGGACTTGCATTTGCTAGATCCCTTTGGCATATACAACTAAATTATGCATTTGAAATTAGCACTGTTTCACGGTTGTTTGATACGGCTGAAAATGCTTTTTATTGTTCTCTCCCATATTGTAATCTTACCTAACACCTCTATTTTGGTAAGATCAGAGAAGACCTGTGCATGAGTAAACGCGCGGAAGGTTTTACTAAAGAGACAGTAGAGTACTTGCTGAAGCTGTCAGAAGTGCCAAGGTCCCAGAACCTGTGGAGCTAAGTGTGGAGGAGGAACTGTAGTAAAATTGAGTACAATCTATGATGCTCGCTCAATACTGTGTTTTTAGGTTCGGATTTTTTTTCTGAAACTGAGCCATTAACACGTTTAACAGATTTAAGAAAAAATAATAATAGCGCATTGAAAATGTTGTAGTGTTAAAATTTAAAAAGCATTATTATGCTGTGTCTATCATTTAGGTTATTTCAATATATTTCACTTGAATGCTGTAAAGCGTTTGGCTCTAAATAGTATTTTATTTTATCCAAATTTAAGTAGGGGAATGTGGGGCAAAGTGAAATAGCTAAGATAACGTACTTGTTTGAAAATAAACAAGTTGGAAATTTGTTCCAAACATTATTGTGGATAAAGAAGAAAATGACGTATTTTTTGATATAATTTGCTTTGAGACATAATTTTTAGTTGTTGGCAGTAGCTTTGAATTTTAAAAAAAGGTGGAAAACTTCAACCTCAAAAAAACATGGGTCAAAGTGAAAAATACAAAATTTTTGTAATAAACCAATTTCCATTTGATGATTTACAGTAATTTTCATAAAATGGATGCGTAAATAAACGAATAAGTGAATTATTCCCTATTGTTAGTATGGAATCTAAAACGCGTGTTTTTCAAAGATCTTAACATTTATTTCAGTAGATGCTGCCTTTTTAATTTCCTACGGCAGCGCAGTTCTGGTGATCAGAAACTCGGCAATCTTATGAAACCTGATCATTCTCTTTAAATCTCCCTGTATCATCCTTACAGTATACAGGGTGTCCACTCCAATCGTGGACCAATAGCTAATTTCTAAACCGTTAGAGATAAGCATATAGTTTATTTAGGAAAAAATCTCCAAAAGGAATTTTAAGTCTATTCAATGTTTTCAAAAAATCAAATTTTGAAAGAGTTAAGAAATTTAAATTTTTATACAGCCCCCCAATCCTATCAATCATGTTTAGTAAAACATTCTTGGCACTGTAACGTTTAAAACTAAAAAAAAATCACTCTTCTACCACAAAAATTGACCGAGTTATGACGTTTTGAAGAGAGAGATCTACACGATGACGTATGAATATGCAATTGATTTCAAATGCATAATCGGTCATTTTGTGGTAGAAGAGTGATTTTTTTTCGTTTAACGTACAGTGTAAGATTTTTACAAATATGTTGATAGGACTGGGGGCTGTCTAAAATTTAAATTTCGTAACTCTTTCAAAATTTGATTTTTTGAAAAACATTGAATAGACCCAAAATTCCTTTCGTAATTTGGAGATTTTTTCCTAAATAAACTATATGCTTATCTCTAACGGTTTAGAAATTAGCTATTGGTCCACGATTGGAGTGGACACCCTGTATGTAGCTTTAAGAACAAAGAAATAGAGCGGGGGGGGGATAGCGCTTGCATATTGCAACATTACTTTACTTAAATTAAAAAGGTAATAGTTTAAATGTGGGCTGATTAGTTAAAAAAAAAAAAAGTTGGAGGAAAGCGTCCCCCATATTCCCAACTAAACCACTGCACACAAATGTTCAGTTCATATTAGTTTTCAAAACTGAATTTTTTTTGAATGAAGTATAAATGTTTAATTTATTAATTCATATTTTTTTCCTGAAAGGAAAAAAAAAATATGAACTCATGTTGCATGCCAAAAAAAAACAGCATTGTGAGTAAATGGCAAGATTTCGGTTGTGATTTTAAAACTCAGTTTTAAACTATTTTGTATAAAAACAAACATAGAAATAAAATTCTTACTCGCCTACTGAAAATGTATTTATACATATTTATTTCCAGACTGCGACTGAGACCAAGAGTTTTGCGAGGCGTTGGTGTACGTGACACAACAACGCGTCTTCTTGGGGACGGCGTTTCCTTCCCCTTGGGAATTTCTCCCATCCCATTCCTAAAATATGCGGATCCGGACGGAGAGATTGGTGTGGCTAAAGGTACGTGAAACTTAAAAAAGAAAAAAAAAATCTATTCAGAATTTAGTATGCTTAATGTTATTATTTAAGTTTTTTCTTTATACGGATTTGAGAAATCGCTTGTTAATTTCAGATGACAACTTTTGATTTTTTTTTTGTTTTACACCCCTTTAATTTCCGTAAAAATTATTTACCTGATCATTAATATAATTTTTAGTTTAAAAAAGTGTGATGTTCGAAAGACTGGTGAGTTTGTAGTGCGAGATTTAATGCTCTTATTTATTCTCTAGCAGCCTATGTGACTTCTCCTAACAGTTAAGGTGTTATATTTTTCCTATACCCTTGTTATATACTTTTTAGGTGATTTTTAAATATTAGTTGTTGGTAATAAATCTACTGAACAAATCCAACACTTAAGTATGTCGGGCGTGACACAAATTACAATTACGACCATGACGTCCAAAAGAAAGTACTCAAATTCCATCACTTATGTGGTACCCTAATTCAAACTTTTAAAAGAAAAACTGGACCTGAAACGCAATTAAAATTTTATTAAGTCTCTTATGCGGCTCGGAAACATGGACCCTGGGCTCCCAGTACTTAAGTAGAATACAAGCAGGGTCATTCCACGTCAAGTGATCCAAAATCTGAGAAAAATTGTACCTTACATTTTTGTATTTCTTTCAAATTTGGCTCATCAATTGTACCCCTTGAGGTAATTAAAAATCTTAATTTTTAGATTTTTATCTCTATTATTTTTTTCATTTATGAGACTTTGAACTTTGGAAAAACCCCCGTTTTTCCCCGTTTTTCCATGGATGAGGGAACATAAAAGGGACCATAACTCGGCACCAAATATAGATAGAACAATTTGGTAAATGGCATTTCAAAGTACGTTAGTTACCGCTTAATCTGATATGCAACATGACTAATTTGATAAAAAATTTCTTTTTCAAAAAAGGAAATTTCAATTTCAAATTTAAATTTCTTAAAAAACATATAATGAATTTTTTTCAAAAAATTTTCAAAAATTCTTGTGTATTTTATCTATGTTTGTAATAATTTTTAGATTGAGATCTCAATGGGATTATTAAATAAAACTGTATAGGAAAAAAATGATATTTTTTAGATTCTATTTATTTAAATACTGTCTGGCTTGTGATGGTCTAAAAAGTAGTAAACAAACATGAATATGTTTAAAGTGAGTTGGCATGAGTTTATAGATTTGTCAGGTTCATCCCCCCCCTCCCTCCCCTGCTCAACCAGTCTTTTTTTTTTTTTTTTCAAAACTGTTCAATATGTTTAAAAAAAAAAAAAAAACTCTTTGATACAAAATGAATAGTAAACTTATTTAAAGTTGGTAAATGGGTTCCCTTATAACTAGACGAAGTATCCCCCTCCCCACCCAAATATACCATTCACACTATACTAATATGACGTCCAACCTCGGGATTGAATTGAGGATTATTTTCACCCTAGGTATATATATTGTTTTTCAGACGAAGTGTTTCTTTTCGATCCGAACTTCAAAGTGTACTTCCATTCAATATCTGAAATTTAACTTTATGATTCATTTCATCTCCTACTCCAGCACCAATCTTCAATTTTGAAGGGAGGAAATAAATGGGTCGCCCCAAGATCATAGCAAACAGCAAAATAGCACTGTTTCTCCTTGTTCTCATTGTTTTTTCTATTCTTTTCGCACAAAACTGAAAATAAATCAAAATATCAGATCATATGTCTGTGTCTCCATAACTATATTCCCACATTATTTAGTGTGCAGCTGTTATTTAATTTTTTTAATTGTTTGTGTTCTTTTTCATTTTGTTGCAAAGGAAAGTAATGGAGCAAGACATATATTTTTACATACATTAAACAAACACTGCTTTTTTGATCATAACCTCTCATGTTGTTTAACTTCTGTACAGATTGCTCCTCCCCTTTTCCTGCCTTCCCGCTCCAAACTTTTAATTTTTTATCATCCCGCCTAACCCATTTCAAAGCCTTAGTCTCTACTGATGTCTGGTAGTGTTTCAGTTTATTCTGTTTGTTACTCTTTCCTATTAGCTCATGAGCTTTGTCCAATAAGAGAAAGGAGAGGCAGTGATGGGGACTGACATATAACCTGATACTTTGATTTCTTTTCAGTTTTGTGTGAAAATAATGGGAAAACATTATGAGAACAAGGGGAAACAGTGCTATTTTGCTGTTTGCTATGATCTTGGGGCGAACCGTTTCTTTTCTTCCTCCAAAATTGAAGATTGGTGCTGGGGGAGGGGATGAAATGAATCATAAGTTTAAATTCAGATATTAAATGGAAGTACACTTTGTGAAGGTCGGATTGAAAAAAGAAACACTTCGTCTGTGAAAAACAATATATACCTAGGGGGAAAATAATCCTCAAATCAATCCCCAGGTGAGACGTCATATTAGTGTAGCGTTAATGGTATATTTGTGTGGGGGAAGGGTTTTACTTTGCCTTGTTATAAGGAAACCCATTTACCAACTTTAAATAAGTTTACTGTTCATTTTGTATCAAAAAGGTTTTTTTTAGCATTTGAAACAGTTTGGGGGGAAAATGGTTGGGTCGGGAAGGAAGGGAGGGGGAGCTGACCAATTTACAAGTTAATGCTAGCTCACTTACCTAGAGTAAAAATAATAGTCAATTCAATCCCAGGTTAGATGTCATAATAGTACAGCGTTAATGGTATATTTGGGCGGAGGAGGGGATACTTCGTCTAGTTATAAGGGAACCCATTTACCAACTTTATATAAGTTTACTATTAATTTTGTATCAAAGAGTTTTTTTTTAACATTTTGAACAGTTTTGAATTAAAAAAGAGTGGTTGTGCGGGGGAGGAAGGGGTGAGGGGTGAACCTGACAATTCTGTAAGCTCATGCCAGCTCACTTTAAACATATTCATGCTTGTTTACTACTTTTTAGACCATCACAAGCAAGATAACTTAGTATTTAAATAAATAGAATCTAAAAAATATCATTTTTTTCCTATACAGTTTTATTCAAAAATTCAAAAAAATATGATCCCATTGAGATCCCAATCAAAAAATTGGTGCAAACATAGATAAAATACACAAGAATGTTTGAAAATTTTTTGAAAAAAATTCATTATGTTTTTTGAGAAATTTAAATTTGAAATTTAAATGTCATTATTTGAAAAAGAAAATTTTTATCAAATTAGTCGTGTTGCATATCAGCTTAAGCGGCAATTAACGTAATTTAAAATGCCATTCATCAAATCGTTCTATCTATATTTGGTGCCGAGTTATGGTCCCTTTTACGTTCCCTTATCCATGGAAAACGAGGATTTTTCCAAAGTTCAAAGTCTCGTAAATGAAAAAATAATAGAGATAAAAATCTAAAAATTGAGACTTTTGATTACCACAAGGGGTACAATTGATGAGCCAAATTTGAAAGAAATACAAAAATGTAAGGTAAAAAGTTGGATCACTTGACATGGAATGACCCAGCAGCGGAGATGCGTATTATGAGAACTGTAAAGAGCTGTACAATTATCAATAAAATGAGAAACGAAAAGATTCCTAAAGAGCTAGAAAAAAAAAAAGCTTGTACAGAGGATAAAATCAAGAAGTGCTGCCAAGATTCGATACATCGAGTCCGACGTATGATAAGCGAACGACTACTGAGAGCAACATTCCATTAAAAGGCCACAAGTCAGACAAGGCCGAGTTAGAAGGAAGCGCTGATTTGATCAGAAAACTGGAACTTAATACTCGATGCAGAAAAAGATTTTCAAACTGACTCTCATTCATTAACTCCCATATAGTGTTCATCGCTCTATATTCACATCCCTAAAAAGTAGAAAGCAAGTAGTAAAACAATTTATTTTCTTTATTTCAAAAAAATCTTTTTAAACTATTAAATTATATCATTAGTAGGATAGTATAAGTTCCATAATCAAAACCCTTAATACTGGCTACTCCTCTTTAGAGGCCGCATTTCTACAAAAAAGAGAGATGGTCGAAGTTTTTACTTTTATTTATCTGTCTACTGGCGATAAAAATTCGTTTTTATTTACAAATGGAAAGAAAAAGTAATTTTATTATATTTTCATCTGGTTATCCGTCAAAGGAAGAGTCATGTTTTGCAGCTTAGTAATATAAAATAAAACTTTTTCGTAGAGGAACGTTTTCTCGTGCAGCCTTGAGCAAAAAGTTATGACTAGAACTAAATGAGCATACGTTCCAATAGCCAAACTTTAATTGTCTAGCACCAGATGAATATTCTGTCAATTAACTAGGATTACATACTATTTCGAATATAGCTTATTTAGCATTTAAAAATGATTTCTAAAAATAAATGTGCCTGCTTGGAGAGAAAGACATTATAAAATAAATCAATTTTATAATTATGCAAAAAATAAATTTTCTTTCACGAACTTTTTTGGAAAATACTGTTATAAAAATCACCCAGAAACAAGTTAGATTAAAAAAAACTGCTGATAGTGTTTCTCTAGAAAGTCAAAGGGAAATAAAACAAAATATTCAAACTGGATTGTATTCTTTAAGCGGAAAGAAGTCAGTCGCAACTATATCTTGCATTAATAATATTATTTCGTTATTTCGCAATTTCGTGTCAATATTAACACTTTTATTCTTATCGCCGCTTATAGTACACTGCAAAAAATGAACTTTTATTTTTACAGTATAATAAAGGAAGCCGAGTTTCTAATTTCAAACTGTAAAATGCACAGTAATGAACTGTAAAACTAGTAATTTTACAGTTTCTTACTATAAAGTTAGTAATTTTACAGTTTATTGCCGTAAAATTTAGCTGTATTATACTGTAAAAACAACAGTATAAGACTGGCAGCAGAGGTTCCAGTTTAAAGCTAAAATGCACGGTAATAAACTGTTAAATTAGCTATTTTACAATATATTACTATAAAATTAGCAATTTTTACAGTTTATTACTATAAAATTATACTGTAAAAACAACATTAACTTGTTACAGTGTAGAATCAACACACAAAAAAAAAGAAACCTCAGAAGCATAATATACAGGTTTTGTTTTCTTACACTTTTCTCAAACGTTTTCCATTTTTAGCTGCTGAGTGCGAAGGTATCCCATACATAGTCAGCGCTCTTGCAAATACAGATTTAGAAGAAATAGCAGCTAATGCTCCTCATGCCAACTTGTGGATCGACACATATGTTTTCAAAGATCGCAGCATCACTCAAAGCATTATCGAGCGTGCTGAAGCAGCAGGTTACAGAGCCATTACCGTCACCATTAATTTGCCAGTTTTTGGACAAAATGTGAGATCTGGTCATGACAGGCCGGTTTTACCGGATTATCTTAGGTTAGTTTGAAGTTATTTATTTAGATTGCTCATAAAGAACAGGCACTCTCCAACAGATGCATGCATCTTTTTTACGGGTATTTCTGAAGTTCTTGACTTTAATGAAGATTTTATGATACATTCAGACTGCTCCAAAAAAGCTTTCTGCAACATTCAAAATTTCTGTGTGCATAAAAAAAAATCTGTTAAGTAAGATCTAGGTTATTTATAGGTTTGCTTGGATGATTTTTTAGATTCCGTAAGCCACCTTTCTACAAAATTAAAGATCCCTAAGAACATGAACTAATAAGGTTTTAAAAGTTATGTAAGGGGATTATAACTGTAACTGAATTGTTTACAAAAGCCTTTTTGCAGGATGTCTATGCATCTATAAGCTCGCATTTTTGCATTGAAAAAGGCGGTCCTTGTAATGCCGAAACACGTGCTTGCAGTATTCCTGCGCGTTTCTGCTTTTCAACGTTGTATTATATGCTTTTATTTCTTAATATCTGCTTGATTATAGTTTTAATGAGAAAATAATGCCAAAGATCTGCTTCAATTACCTTACATATCAGATGAAAAGGAAACTTTTGTTCAGCTTGCATCATCAAACGAAAAAAAAAAACATTAAATGATATTTAGTTAGATTTTGGATTTCCCTAAGTTTTTTTTTTTCGAACTATAAAGATATATACTTCAATGCTGAAACACAGATTAATTGAAACAGTTTTAATGTAATCGTGCAGGAGCTATCTTCTATGGTCTCCCGCAGATCCGAGTTTTTATTGTATGCACTTCGTTATAGACAATACTGGGTATTTAGTTTTGTATTCTTAAATCTAAAAGAAGAGCAATATTCTAGTTATACTATGTAAACGTAGCGCACAAAAATACCCATTTAATCTGCATTTTTGTTAATTCATGGTACCGAACAAAAGATTAAAGATGCATTTATTTTTTGATAACTATCAAAGTCTTTAAACAGGAAAGCAGACTTTAGGTTCCTAAGTTTGTTTAATCAATAAGTTTCATGTGTATAATGCTGTAGCGTCAGAAACTACAGGTGTTTATGTAAAGTGACAGCATTTCAATTGAAAGACTGATCTGTGAAAAAAAAAATGATGTACAGATTCAAAAAAGATAAAAACGTACAGGTGTTGTTCGCATACATCAGTTGCAGTCAGTCTCTGATATTCCTGAAGTTGCAAAAGTTTGTCTGTTGTTGTCTTGTTGTTTCTTATACCGCTCGATTATCCAGTTCTGAGTATAGACGAAATTACTCGATTTAAGACAGGATTGGTACGGCTTCCGTTTTTAGGAGCACCATTAAGGTGGAAGATCGTTTTAGCTCAACACTCATGCCATATGGAACCGTTTATAGGGTGGGCATCCATTCATAACACACATAAAGGACAACGACAGGAGGGAGAGAAAGTACATCCATGTCCAAGCTGGGATTCTAATCCAGGGCCATCGCATCACGGTCAGACGTCTCTGACCACTATACAAGGTGGCCGACAAAAGTTTGTCTTAATATTGATAGCGATTTATTTTGACCAGGGATTTAACTTGCTGGAATCTAGTTCACATGTGCAACATTTACCAAATCATGCAGATTATCCGGCTTATAAATTGAAACTACATAATATTCTAAAAAAAAAAATTAGGATTTTAAGATTAGGAACTGATTATAAGCAGCTTAAGAAAATTTGAAGGTATGGGCAGCTAATTGTAACCAATAAGCTTATAGTTATATATTTTGAATCTTCTTTTAAATGACAGTACGTTTCTATCACACACACACACAGGACAGAATGACTATGTGAGAACTACTTTGGAGTTTTCTTTTTACATTTAATGTTTTAATATTATCTTGTACAATAAATACATATTATATATTGCCAGGACAAGTTTTTTTTAATACACAAATTCATGACTTACTTTGAATGTTTATGGGACATCTTGTACAATGTACATGCATTTACTTAATTCTAGAGGGGAGATTGTAGGAATGTAACACACATTTACACTCTCTACTAGTCCATGTATTTTGAAAAACGCAATACTGTATCCTACGGACTTGATTTAAAGTAGTCTGAAGAGCACCAATAAGCTATGCAGTTTTACACAGTTTGGTGAAATATATATAGATTCAAAAACTCAAGAACGTTTTTTTTAATTACTATTATTAAATGTTATCTTAAAACTTAATGTTTGCATATAATTCAGCGAGCTATCTCTTAGTTAAGGAAAAGAAAAGAGGTACACTTCTAATGTTGTGTATGAATTTTTGTTTGATTTAGTGTACCTAACGTTGAAAATGATGAATCGAATGCGGAGTTGTTCGGTGATGGAAAGTACTTGCATCGTCATCACATCCTAGCAGAGATCGAGCTTGTCAAAGGCAGAGGATACTTCAAGACTCAAAAAGTAAACCAGAAATTCGAACGGTATGAAAAATGTATTGGATCCTTTGGACTCGAGGAGTATCTTAACTATCTGATTGATCCCGAGCAAAATTGGGAGGACTTCCGTTGGATCACCACACTTACAGACTTACCTATCGTAGCCAGAGGCATTCTTACAGGTGAGAGTGTCTTTAAATTTAGTTGAGATCGAGAGGCTCAAGCTGTACAAAAATGCTCCTCTGTTTTTTCTTCTTCAGCAGCTTCAAACGTATCGTTGGACTTGGTCAAAACTTCGCTGCTAAAACTTCTCTTGTCAAAACGCCGATTTATAACTTGGCGTGTGTAAAACTTAGCGAATCAACTTTACATCTTAACGTGTGTAAAACTTCACCTATTCGTAACTTTGCTAGTTTATGACTTCGCAGGTGCAAAACCTCTCCAGTTCACAATGTCACCATTTTTATTATGTTTAGAAAGCTAGTGAATAGGTGTTTTCTTTCTTTTTTTCACTTTTAGGGGTGGAAGAGGGATGTATTTTTGTTCGATGATTTTCAGGAATATATTAAACACTCAAATGAGCTAAATTTTAATAATAAATGACTTGATAGATAATAAATTCTTTTATGGATTAAATTATAGTAGATTAATTAAATAAAAAATATTTAAATTAAATCAAGATTAAATTAAAATTAATTGATTACTTTTCCAAAAACGATAGAAGAATAGAAAAATTAATGAGTTATACATATAAACTAATTTTTTGTTCTATTACTAACTATGTCAAGAATTTTGATCTATCAAATAAGGATCATTCCATAGTGACTAACGTAACATTCAGAGCTGATTTTGTAACTGTTTTTACTTGTAACTTAAAGGATAAAAAATATGTTTTAGTTATTCTGGTAGATTTACAATGTACATGGCATCTATGTATCATTTCTGTTAAGAATTTAAAACAAAATTACTGACAATAGATATTTTTTTAACCAAAATAGCAGTGTGACCAGGGATTTCATTTCAAGTTTTTCCAGGGGGAGGAGGTGCAAAGGGTGAAAACTCAATGCAATTTCATCGGAAATCAGCAAAAACCACGCACACTTGTATGCAAATACATTGATTTCTGAAAGTCAGGGGGGGATTTGACCCCCTGCCCCCCCCTAAATGACGGGCTTGAGTGTGACTGAAGTAAAATTTTGCAACCCTGAAAACTAATGCTCATGTTGTGAGGCAAAAATTTCTGAAAGTTAAGCAAGTGGTAAAAATTGGATGATATATTTGAAAAATGTGTAAAGTTGGCTTTTAAAAACTTAAAACACATTTATTAAATCTTAATTTTTTTTAGTCTAAAGTGTCACTTTTACTCAAGATGGCGTGTGACTAACGTAACGTGACTAACGTAACCATCGAATAACAAGCAGTAGACACATTACAAGCTATTTATTATGGCTTATCTCAGTGTTAATTACGATACTTTTTCAATTTTTTTTAAATTTCTTATGTTATATGATTTTTATTTATTTATTTATTTATTTATTTATTGAGATTTTTTTTCTTCGGTACTTCTTTTTTTCTTCGGCTGAGGTTGACATTTCTGTGGAATGACCCATAACAGAAACTTTTTGTCATTTTATTTTTCTCATCATTCATTCCTAACCCTATTTTAAACCTAATGTTTTAGATTTTGTCGATAAAATTACTGGAGCGATCCTCCCCCCTCTCTCTCAATCTTCTTCCTTCCCCCAACTTCGTTTTTTCAAGTTTTCAGGGGGAAAAGTTATCCTATGTTTCCTCTGTAAAGTCAAAAGCTGAAAACTGCAGCAAAATCTTATTATAGGGTAATTCCATGTAAATGTCAACCTAGACATGATTTTTTCATCTTCCAATTTATACATTATGTGATACATTATTTTAAAGATAATTTGTCAAATTTTTAGAATTTAACCACAGTTCTCACAAAATATTACTCCAAACATCTACAAAATGGCTGTAAAGATAAGATATGCAGTTACCCAAAACATCGCATATTTTTCTAACTTTTCATATTCATATATAGTTAAAAAAACTGCAAATAATAATGAATTTTTTTTTAATTATTGAAGCATGATTCTTTTGCTTTACAGCAATATATAATATTTTTTGTTTTATCATAAAATATATATTGCAAAGTTAGTAACTATTTAGTCTGATTTATTTGTTATGTTAGTCACAAAAACATGAATTTATTCAGTTATTTCCTTCTGGAAATAATATTTTTTACATTTTTTTCATTGATCTCTTCTATGTTATGGGCACAGTTATATTGATAAGGTTGTTCATAAAGAATTTCCTTTTTTCTAACCATAGGACTTGTGACTAACATAACATCATTGTGTGTGACTAACATAACATGACTGTTCAAGACATGCTTAAATCTTTACCAAACAATTTATTTTAGAAACAAATTAATTTATTGAATCTCTTATTATGAAGAAATTAGTGTGACCATATATATTGCAGTATTTTTTTTTTTTCGAAACAGTTTTTTTAATGGTAAATTTGGAGTCAAAGTTTTATGCTGCAATTTGCGACGCAAGTAATCGACATATGAAGTCAACATCTTCAATGAAAGAATTTTAAATGACTTTAAAGCTATGTGCGGTATCACTGTGCAATAAGTTTTTCTATGAACATATGGAGCTGCTGCTCAGTTAAAAGACAGATATGACCCTAACTGCCTCTAGCATCTACAGGTCATGGAGTTTTAGGAAACTGGATCATGGAAAGAGCCCTCATGTATATCACAAAGTGTGGAGCAGCGTTTTACATGGGCAAACTTTGGTAATTAATGCATAGGAATTATTTCAGGAATTAAAAAAACAAGAATTGAAGATAAACTGATTGTTTGTGAGTGATAGTGACAAGGTTGAAAAGAAAGAGTTAGACTTGTTGTTTGAAAACGGGAATCCTCGAAAAAGGTTTTTCGGTAAGAATGATATGATATAAAAATGGAAAAATTTAAAATATGTTCATTAAAAAATACAGGGGAATGAAATCCCAAAAGATAAGTTTTTTTTAATAGAAATTATGGTCTAGTCTTATGCTATAGTCTATGGTCTTAATTATGAAGCTTCTGATAATTTTGAAGGAAATTCTCCCGAACTGTTCCGAGATACAAAAACTAAGACAGTGGGGAATTTTATTGTGGTGGTATTTACCTCTTGTAAGTCTATATGTTAAGTAGGTTTTAAACATGAATGAAAATGATTATAAACTCTTCATGAGAAAAAGCTCTGAAGCTATCTTTGTATTTCTCGCAAATGAGGACGAATTTTAAATTTAAAGAGCCCAAATTTTAAATTTAAAGAAACCAAATTTTGAAAGTCTTGTCGCAAACATCTGCAAATTCCCGCAAACATTATTAAAAAATTGAACTGGAAATTTTGTTCACAAGTAAACATGTGTATTAAGCTTCAATAAAATCTTGTTTGTAGTCTAATATTTGTACTAATATATCCTGTAATACACTTAAAGTTAAATGTCTAATCGTGTGTTATGTTAGTCACGTTATGTTAGTCACAGGCGATTTTTATTAAAACACTACTTTTTGCAATATCATTTAAAATATATGCCAAATTTACAATTATTAATGTGAAAATAACCTTTCACATAGATAATATGAGTGAAAAAAATATTATTTTTTGGTTTAGTTTTAGAGAATTGTGTTGATGAATTTAATGCAAAATTTTGAGGGTTGCAAATATGTTATGTTAGTCACGTTGATCAAAATGTTCCGTAACCGTCAAAAATTGAAAGTAATATTATTATTTTTTTATATTAACTTAAACAACTCATCTATGCAGAGAAGAATAACACCTTGTTTTTGGCATTGTGACAAAAAATATGGCTAGCAAACAGAAAATAATATTAAAAATTTGTTTTAACTGTTATGTTAGTCACAATGGAATTGTCCTATATTGAAAAGTCCCCCCCCCCCCATTCGAAGAAAATGTTCTTGGGCCCGAAGAAAGAATAATATCATTTATAAAGTTTTTTAACTTGAAAAAATACAATAGAAACTTTTTCTTAACATTTTCTTATTTTAACTTTAATGCACAATGCAGTTAAAATTTGTAAATACTTAATTTATCATAAATGTAATTTTAAAATCATGTTTTTAAAATTTTCTTAATCGAAACTGCAAAGTCAAAAAAAAAATATATTATTTAAAAGTGTTTTTTTTAGATATTAGATTAAAATAATCTAATTTCAAGAACTTTTGCTTTATTTGCGCTCAGTAATACGGGTGCAACGTTCTGTCCGTACAACATTTCAACGCGCAATGTCTGCACAGAAAATTTTGTTTACACGCAGTTTTGACCATTCGAACTTTTGACCCCGCGAAGTTTTGTCTGCACGAAGTTTTGACCTCACTAATTTTCGTCTGCACGAAGTGTTGTTTGTCCAGACGAAGTTTAGTCCACGAAGTTTTTAACAGCGAAGTTCTGGCATCCAAGGTTTGACTTACTACCGTATCATTGTGGCTAAATGTCTTTAGTGGATAGTGATTTAACAATGAAAGAACATAAATTTTGCCTCAAACTTGCTACTGCAATATTGATTATTAGAATTACTGTCTATCCTCGAAAGCAAAAAATAGCTGTTTGGATGAATTCCACTTTTAAAGATGGCAATAGGTGGGAAGAGACGCTTTCTACTCGCTCTAGCAATATCTGCAGTTTTCGATGCAACTTTATAAGAGCTGCTGAACACAATATTTCGCATTTCCAATTTGTATATGTTTTACTTCCGGGTTTGCGCCCCAATAGGGATAGAATCAGAGCGGATACGACGCATGCGCAAATTTTCGAAAGGTTTCAGCTAAGAAAAGCAGACAGCAATGTCATTAAATAGACCCCGGAAAAGTTATACTGTGACGTAAAGATACAGCAATAATCTATAGTAACGGGAGAAGCATATATATACTAGTTTTTTTTTCTTTATCGCCGTCGATGTTTAATAAGTATAAGCCTCCATCGAAGTTTTCTTGAAAAAAAAGCTCTGGGTCATTCCACGTCAAGTGATCCAAAATCTGAGAAAAATTTTCCCTTACAATTTTTGTATTTCTTTCACATTTGGCTCATCAATTCTACCCCTTGAGGTAATCAAAAGTCTCAATTTTTGGATTTTTATCTCTATTATTTTTTCACTTATGAGACTTTGAACTTTGGAAAACCCCTCGTTTTTCCATGGATAAGGGAACATAAAAAGGACCCTAACTCGGCACCAAATATAAATAGAACAATTTGGTAAATGGCATTTTAATGTACGTTAGTTGCCGCTTAATCTAATATGCAACATGACTAATTTGATAAAAATTTTCTTTTTCAAAAAATGAAATTTAAATTTCAAATTTAAATTTCTCGAAAAACATATAATGAATTTTTTTGAAAAAATTCTCAAAAATTCTTGTGTATTTTATCTATGTTTCTACAAATTTTGAGATTGGGATCTCAATGGGATCATATTTTTTTGAATTTTTGAATAAAACTGTATAGGAAAAAAATGATATCTTTTAGATTCTATTTATTTAAATACTAAGTTCTCTTGCTCGTGATGGTCTAAAAAGTAGTAAACAAACATGAATATGTTTAAAGTGAGCTGGCATGAGCTTATAGATTTGTCAGGTTCAGCCCCCTACCCCTTTCTCCTCCGCACAACCACTCTTTTTTAATTTAAAACTGTTCAAAATGTTTAAAAAAAACAAAAAACTCTTTGATACAAAATGAAAAGTAAACTTATTTAAAGTGCGGAAATGGGTTTCCTTATAGCTAGACGAAGTATCCCCCTCCCCACCCAAATATACCATTCACACTATACTAATATGACGTCTAACCTGGGAATTGAGTTGAGGATTATTTTCACCCTATGTATATATATTGTTTTTCAGACGAAGTGTTTCTTTCTCGATCCGAACTTCAAAGTGTACTTCCATTCAATATCTGAAATTTAACTTTATGATTCATTTCATCTTCTACCCCAGCACCAATCTTCAATTTTGAAGGGAGGAAATAAATGGGTCGCCCCAAGATCATAGCAAACAGCAAAATAGCACTGTTTCTCCTTGTTCTCGTGTTTTTGCTATTCTTTTCGCACAAAACTGAAAATAAATCAAAATATCAGATCATATGTCTGTGTCCCCATAACTATCTTTCCACATTATCTAGTGTGCAGCTGTTATTTAATTTTTTTAATTGTTTGTGTTCTTTTTCATTTTGTTGTAAAGGAAAGTAATGCAGCAAGATATTATCTATATATATATATATTAAACAAACACTGCTTTTTTGAGCACAACCTCACATGTTGTTTAACTTCTTTACAGATTACTCCCCCCACCCTTACCCTACCTTCCCACTCCAAACTTTTTTTTTTTTACATCTCCCCGCCTAACCCACATTCTCAAAGCCTTAGTCTCTACTGATGTCTGGTAGTGTTTCAGTTTGTTCTGTTTGTTACACTTTCCTATTAGCTCATGAGCTTTGTCCAATAAGAGAAAGGAAAGGCAGTGATGGGGACTGACATATAACGTGACACTTTGATTTCTTTTCAGTTTTGTGTGAAAATAATGGGAAAACATTATGAGAACAAGGGGAAACAGGTGCTATTTTGCTGTTTGCTATGATCTTGGGGCGACCCATTTATTTCCTCCCTTCAAAATTGAAGATTGGTGCTGGGGGAGGGGATGAAATGAACCATAAGTTTAAATTCAGATATTGAATGGAAGTACACTTTGTGAAGTTCGGATTGAAAACGAAACACTTCGTCTGAAAAACAATATATACCTAGGGGGAAAATAATCCTCAAATCAATCCCCAGGTGAGACGTCATATTAGTATAGCGTTAATGGTATATTTGGGTGGGGGAAGGGTTGTACTTTGCCTTGTTATAAGGAAGCCCATTTACCAACTTTAAATAAGTTTACTGTTCATTTTGTCTCAAAGAAGCTTTTTTTTTAGCATTTTAAACAGTTTGGGGGAAAAATGGTTGGGTCAGGAAGGAAGGGAGGGGGAGCTGACCAATCTACAAGTTAATGCTAGCTCACTTACCTAGAGTAAAAATAATAGTCAATTCAATCCCCAGGTTAGACGTCATAATAGTACAGCGTTAATGGTATATTTGGGTGGAGGAGGGGGATACTTCGTCTAGTTATAAGGAAACTCATTTACCAACTTTAAATAAGTTTACTATTCATTTTGTATCAAAGAGTTTTTTTTTTTAAACATTTTGAACAGTTTTGAATTAAAAAAGAGTGGTTGTGCGGGGGAGGAAGGGGGAGGGGGGTGAACCTGAAAAATCTATAAGCTCATGCTAGCTCACTTTAAACATATTCATGTTTGTTTACTACTTTTTAGACCATCAGAAGCAAGAGAACTTAGTATTTAAATAAATAGAATCTAAAAAATATCATTTTTTTCCTATACAGTTTTATTCAAAAATTCAAAAAAATATGATCCCATTGAGATCCCAATCTAAAAATTTGTACAAACATAGATAAAATACCCAAGAATTTTTAGAGAATTTTTTTCAAAAAAATTCATTATATGTTTTTCGAGAAATTTAAATTTGAAATTTAAATTTCATTTTTTGAAAAAGAAAATTTTTATGAAATTAGTCATGTTGCATATCAGATTAAGCGGCAACTAACGTACTTTAAAATGCCATTTACCAAATTGTTCTATCTATATTTGGTGCCGAATTATGGTCCCTTTTATGTTCCCTTATCCATGGAAAAACGAGGGTTTTTCCAAAGTTCAAAGTCTCATAAATAAAAAAATAATAGAGATAAAAATCCAAAAATTGAGATCTTTGATTACCTCAAGGGGTAAAATTGATGAGCCAAATTTGAAAGAAATACAAAAATGTAAGGTAAAAAACGTTGGATCACTTGACGTGGAATGACCCCTCTATCTTTTAGCATGTGCTCTCCCGAACCTCTCCAAAAATTCAAACCAATATTGTCTAATTATTGCTAATAATGCAAATTGGTTTTTATTTTGCCTAGGTTGCGATGCTATTAGAACTGTCGAGAGTGGTGCAGCGGCGGTTATGGTTAGCAATACTGGAGGAATAGGCTTAGATTCAGCACCTGCAACCGTAAGTATGCAATAGTGTAAGTATGCAATAGTTTGTACAATGCGTGTGTGCAAACTTAGTGCAAACTAAGCTCCAGACTTAATTTTTTTCCTAATAGAGTCCTATGAATGTGAATGACATATGCAAATTTAATTACTATAACAATAGAGGAAACATAGTAAAAATGTTCAATATCTTTTCTTTTAAATATTCAGAGAACCAAAGATATTTTAATATCACTACGCTCACTGATATGGGACTAGACCACCGTGGACAAACTTAAAAATAAACATTTTATTCCCGAGTTCTGGAGGGACAAGAACGTTATCTTCGCTAAAAGAAACACACGAAAGAATAGATTAGTAGAAAAGCTAGAATTATATTTTTAATACATCAACAATTTCGACTGCATTATTTGAATTCAGCTCTGTAGAATATTTTTCCATGATTTGGTTGTCCAAGCTTTTCTTTTTGAGAAAAACAAGACACTTTTGCTTAACTTCTCAAAAAAGTTTCCTGAAAGAAGTTCATATAACAAAAGTTGTGCTATTAGTTTTGGCTTTTTAATTTCATTTAAATATTTTGCACTATAAGGTTATATTTATGTATTAAAAAATGATAAAGCAAATATGTTACTTTCTCTAAATTAGTGCGCATTTCGATGAAAAACAAAATGATTTAGCACACAAAAAATTTAATTTGCTATAAAATATATGCCAGCTGCAGGCAACCCTTCGATCGCAATCGATCGGTCAATTTCAAGCCCATTTTGAGTCGATCGTAGCAATATTCTAAACCTTGCTTTCTATCTGAACAGAAGTCATAAACATTCATTTAAGGAACAAAATTAAGTTGAGCATCCTAATCAACAGTGATTTGAAAATTTTCCAATATTTTTATATTCATTGGAACTTTTAAAATTACTGATTTTTTAATTTTAAAACAAGTGATGTACTTGTGTCTGAAAATACTTTGATGAGGGTCAACATAACATTATTTTAGCTTAAGCTATTCAATGCTTTCACTTAAAAAATATCAAAGTCTTTTTTAAATAAGAGTTAACCCGCAATTTGAAGTCAGCATAGTCCTTACTTATTCGTGTATGCAGCACGTCCGTTTAAGTCAATAGTGTATGCATCATGCGCCCCTGCCCTTCCCCCACCCACACGCACGCACAAAGTCGATCTTGTGTTCGCATCAAACTTGGAAAGTAAATCTTTAGTCAATTAAGGTTGCCGCCCGCTGGCATATGCTAAGCCTAACCTAATGTAGAATATGACTTATTTTACCCCACACAGGTTTTAATCCCCCCCCCCTAAAAAAATCATTTGAAGTTTTTCTTCAAGCTTCTAGGAAATTATTCTTCTCTATGCAGTAGGTTAAAATTTAATGTGCTTTTTCGTTTATTTTTCTTTAAGTCGAAAGTGTTTACGATGAACACAGTCAAGCTTCTATAACGAAAACAATCAATAGATAACATACGTCGCTTTAAAGTAGAAATTGCAGCTTATTTTGCTTATAAAATCATGCCTACTAATAATAATACATAAAAATGGCAACGAAAAAAGAAAATATTATTTATATACTTTTAACGTCTTTTTTTTTAATGAAACTGACCTTTTTCACCCGGTGACTCATTTTATTCCACGTAACCCTGCTATGCTTATATTGATCTCTTTCACAGAAATTTTCTCAAAAGTTATGCATTTTCTGCACCTATCCAATTTTAGATGAAACCCATACGTTTTAGGCATAAGTTATTGTGGCCTTGCATTTTCTTTTTTTTTTTCTTCTTTCTCCTAGCTCGAGGCACTTGCAGAAGTCGCTGAAGCTCTGGATGCCTATCCAAATGTAGAAATTTACGTCGAAGGAGGTATACGTTGGGGACACGATATCATCAAAGCTATTGCTGCTCTTGGTGCTGACGCTGCTTTCGTTATAACTCCTGTTTCGTGGGCGATGTTGCACAGCGTAAGTCCTTAATGTTTCAGTTATCTATATACATAAAAGACAACTTTTGTATGCGTATGTCCGGGGTAAACTTCAAAACTACTGGACCGATTTTAACCATTTTTTCACCGTGGATAGCTGCAGTAACAGGGAGCAGGATAAGCTATAATTTATTTCTAAAAAGCTTAGTTTAAAAAGTTATTATGGAAAATAGTAAATTTCATATAGTTTCCCCATTAAATGATTAAATTTTCAGTCCATTGTTGCAAAAATTTATTGCCTGGTAACAACAATATTAATGGTGATCATAATGAAAATGTGAACCAAGGCTTCTCTGGAGTAAGTACGAAATTTATTGCTTTCTTAGGATTTTTAGATTCATCTGTGTCAATAATCGCTAACGAGACTAAATAAAAAGATAATTGATTTTGGCAATAGTTAGAGAACAGAAAATGTTTATAGTCTAAAAATTTCTAAATTAGGTACATAAGATGTTTTCACCAATGTAGTCACAAGGATATAAACTAATGATGGGATTTTTAAATCTAACTAATATAAAAATTCAGAATGGGTACCATATCTTATAAAAAGTAGTAAACTGAAACATGATGTACTTTTCCCTTTGTTGACTTCTCAAGTCTGCAAGTTTCTCCGCCGCACCCTGTACCAAGCTTATAACATTTCCGATTTACCTAAACATTATTTGTAGCTTGCATTTGTATTTAAGGTGTGTAATACAGTTTTTTAGTTTGTCCAGTCAGAAAAAATTACCATTGTTTACAGAAGTAGCCATTGTGTGTATAGATATGCACTTTAATGTCGAAAAATTCATGAACGAGTGTCATTAAAACACCATACCCGGCCGAAACCCGGGCAGGGCCGGGTACCCGGCTAGTTACAATATATAACTATGGCAAATCGGGGAGTTTATAGTTGCTCATGTGGTCAAGCGATTAAATGCATTAAGTAAAATGTAAAAATGCAAGTGAAGGACCAATATAAATGGTAAAACGAGAATTGAAGTTCATAAACAGTTTTTTTGTGATTAACAATGCGAATCTATTAATAATTTCAAGAAAAAGAAAGAGCCAAAACCAAAAAGCAGTCTAGTTAGCAGGTAAAAAAATACTAAACTAGGTAGACAATATCCATTGGACAATAGTTGACAAGATAAGTTGTAAATGTCTGGTACATTTTATTTAAGTATTGAGTTTTCTTGTTCCTTAAAAAATGAATCGTAATTATTTTTTGCATGCGGGCCTAAACAGGAAATACTTTTCTAGTAAATGATTCACATCTGATAAGTTAATTAAATTAATTAAACATCTGTACTGAAGTAACCATCCGCTTTCTTAAAGGACCAAATATTAAAGAAGGGATAAGTATTTAAATACAAAATCCTCCTACTAATACTGGTTAAAAAGTTTTAAAGAAAATCCAGAGAATTAGGGAAAAATATTTTATGTGTTTTAAAAGTTAATTTTGTTATACTTCCATTGATTTGATTATTCTCTAGGGAAAATGTGGTGTGCGACGTATGCTTCAACAAGTTAGATCTCAACTGGATCGAGACATGGCTTTAATGGGTGAGAACTATTTTAAAATTTGAAATTCAAAGTGTTTGAAACTTCAAATATTCAAAAAATTACCATCTTGATTACTGCATTAATAGTAGAAATAATTACTTCATTGTAAAGAAAAAAATCAGAAGTGTTCCCTAAAAATAATGGTGCTTCAATGAGTCAAATTTCTGCCATTCGCATACCTAGCAGAAAACAGGAGAGTTTCCCGCTAGCACAGTCAGTAATTTTCCTGAAATTAAAGTTGGAAAGCTTTCTGAAGAATTCATAAACCTCCAAATAAAAGTCAGTCGGGTTTTCAGAAAAAGCCAGGAACCTTCCAAGAAAACTTACGCATGTTTTTTTGTAATAACTTAGAACTATCTTGATTTACCAAGAAAATTCCTCAGCATTTTAGCAAAGATGGCCAAAGCTTTTGAAAATTCACAAGGAAAAACCAAGCACTCTTTTGCCTGAGATTTTTGGGAAGCACAGTATCAGAGTCCTTTTGGTCCTTATTTGAGAAATAGTCAATCTGGACAGGTCGTAATTGAGCTCAAGGCGAAACATTTAATTTTAAAGCAGAGTATAATTTTGCACTGGTGGCTAAAAATATTTTTCACAATTAAGAAGTCAGCTATCAGGGAACTTGCAGCAATTTAGGATAGGTTTTAGTAATAATATATGATTTTCGCAGAAAAGTGGTGGAAACCATTGAAATTTGTCTAGAAATAACCAGAGATATTTCGAAATTTACAGTGTAATATTGAAAGCACCGCTTGAAACTACTGCAGTTATACATAATTTCTTTTAAATAAGAAATACTACTTGGTGTTTCAGTTCCTTACGTATTTCAGTGACTAATTTATTTTCATTTGGAGGTTATTTTAAGAGCATTGCCTACTGGTTTTCATTCTAACACGGTCATTTGGTTGGAAGTATCTCTATTAAATCTTCAATAAAATCCCCGTTTTCCCCTGTGATATAGAGTCGTCGGCATGGAAGCTCTTGAATCAAATCTAACGATATTTGATTGTTCATCTACCAAATGAATTGAAGCAAATGAGAAATAAAATTTTATTCAATATTTTTTACTTAATGAGAAGCAATATTTTTACAGCTATATATATGCGTGGCTGTTAAGTCTGTTTATCTTAGCTAACTTTCTTGGAGTTATAACCATACACTGTTCAGTCACATTAATGTGATCACCTGTCAAAAGCCTGAAAAATCACCTTTCGCAGAGCAGACTGCTGCGAGACGTGCAGGAATAGATTTATTTAGGGCCCTGAAGGTGTTCACTGGTAGTTTGAGCCATGCCGATTCCAATGCTGTGGCCAGCTGGGCTAGATGATGCGGATGAGGATCCATGGAGCGAATAACCGATCGAGATGGTCCTACATATTCTCGATTCTGTTTGAATCAGGAGAGTTTGCTGGCCAGGAAGAAGGGTAAACTCATTCTGGTGCTCTTCGAACCACGCACGTACACTGGCAGCTGTATGGCACTTCGCATTGTCCTGCTGGTAGATGCCATCATCCTGAGGAAAAACAATGCACATATAGGGGTGGACATGGTCCGCAAAGACAGATGCGTACTTGTATTAATTCATCGTGCCTTCCACAATGATGAGTGAGCCCAGAGAATGCCAGGAAAACATTCCCCAGCCCATAATGCTCCCGTCTCCAGCTTGGACCGTTCCGGCAATGGTTGAGGGTGTTTGGTTTCAGAGGTTTCACGCCTTATACGCCAACGTCCATCTGCCCGATGGAGCATAAAACGTGATTCATCAGTAAATGCTACCTGTTGTCACTCAATAAACGTCCAGCTGCGGTACTGGCGTGCAAATTCCAGGTTCGTCGTCGATGGACAGTAGTCAGCATAGCTGCATGAACCAGTCTTGTGCTTCGGGAGCCCAGACGCAGCAACGTCCACTAAATAGTAGTTTGGGAGATGATGTTGGTAGCCCCTTGGTTCATCTGGGGGGTCAGTTGCTCAACGGTAGCCCGTCTATCAACCCGAACGCATCTCCGCAGCCGTCGTTCGCCTCTGTCATCTATGGCTCCTGGTGCACCACATTTTCCACGTCGCTGATTTTTGACAGTCCCATTTTGCCATGCACGGTACACTTTTACCACGATGGCAAGCGAACAGCTCAAAAACTCAGCCATTTTGGAAATGCTTCTACCCTTGGCCCGAAAGCCAATGATTATGCCCTTTTGGACGTCGGATAAATCGACCCGTTTTTGCATTACGCTATGATAGAAATGGTTTCCAAAGCCCTCACATCCCTTTATACACCTTCAACTGCATTGTGCTACCAAGTGCCTTTTGTGATTGGTAATTTGACGTCGACGTCGAAAGTACGTGGTGGTCACATTAATGTGACTTGACTGTGTATTTAGCAAGCTAAAATGAACAAATACAAAATGATACTTACTGCAGTCACAAAAACAAGCTGAAGAATTTTTTAATATTCCTGATTTCTCATCTAAACAAGAACTAAGCACTCGAAACTATCATTCAGATGACATTGAGGCTAATGGAGCTGCTTAGAAAGACCCGCTGGAGCTAGCAAGATGTCATCTTGAAAGTTAGCGAAAAGTAGCTTTGAGCCAATTAATTCGAACAGAATAGTAATCAAAAAGAGAGTGTCCAAAATATATAATACCCGAACACACACACTCACACACATATACGTTTGAAAGTAAGCATGTGTCGCTTGTTGTAAAAATCGTGTATCTACGTGCAAATGATTTTACTATGCTTTATTAAACGAAGCATTTTACAAGTTTTTCAGGAGGGATGGGGACAAATGTTCAGCTACTCATCGTCATTAAACATTTATCTTTGAAGCAGTACTTTGCTTTGCTTTAATACTAAAAGATATAAATAAGTGTGATAATATTCCGAAAGTAAATACGCATTTTCATACTAGGGAGATACACCACTTTTATAACAAACGAAACATTTGCAGTAAATTTCTGCTGTGTTTTCTTTTCTTTTTTTTGTTTTCCTCGCATCCTTTCCTATTTTGATTTGGAAGAGTACACTCACTTTAATTTTTGTAAAAAGTATTTTTCAAAAATTGCAATAGTAAACGTAAGAAAATTGACGCAAGTATCTGTATCAATATTATTAAAAGTTATTAAAAAATAAGACTTTTTGAGGTGACAGAAATATCAGATACATTTCCTCTTAATCATCTTATCCTATTCCAAATTTCATCGCAGGAATCAAGCACATCGGTGAAATCACCTCAACTATGGTCGTGAACAGAGAGTATTACAGACATCGTTACCATCCTAATGACGTAGATGGATCCTCCCTCGCAAGAGAAGATGTCCTCGAATGTCCTTTTGGATACGACTACGACGATGGGTCAGAAGAATCCTTGGAGGACGTCAATCAACTTAATGATCCTAATCTAGAAATTGCACAAATTACGAATGTCAAACTTTCCAGAAAGAAGGGATTCACTGGATAAACACAATCCAAATAAACTGGTATAGCATAGCTGAAGATATAGACTTAAAAAAAAATACGTAACAAATTACATTCATATGGTTTGAAAAAATTATTTTGGCTCAGCTAAATATCTGCATGTTAACAAACAAATAATTTAAATAAGTTCTTTGAGAATTGTGTAACATTTATCAATGCATAAAATTGCAGTAAATCTATTGTGAATAATCATTTCAAAAGGTTAAATTCAATGAAGAAAAAAGTGACGTATAGTACTGAAAAACTGTTCTGTGCTGAAAAGGAAACTGTGCTTGTATGAAGATGGCAAGTTTTGTTTAACAAATAAAATATTAATTTGATTATTTTTTTTCACTTGTTCGTCTTCATATACAACGTTTTTACAGTAAAATTGTCATTTTTAGCAGAAAAAAAAATCATATGAAAATATACTTGATCGAAGTAAGTCTGACAAACAAAAACAATAGGGGAGGCAGTGGCACATTTGCAGATTAGGGGGACCGTCGCAATGCATTTTTTGGGGCTCCTTTGTCTATCACTGAACTGTGGAAAATATTTACTATGAGCATTTTCGTATCTTTTCAGAGCCTCTATTGTTATGCGCGCCCTTAGAAATTGTAACGATTGTGACATTTAAAATCCGCAACTAAGGAGAGGAATCGGAAAAACATCCGATCCAGTGACGGCATAACAAGGGAAAAGAACCAAACTTTCATGTGCACCAGGGTTGAGAAATGTATCTTAAATAAGCATTGTATTCAGATGCTGCTGACTGAAAGTACTTTTAATTATTAGCAACATGTGAAATTGACTAATTTCATGTCAGTTTGTGATATCAGTTTTCAAATTAGCATTTCTTCATTTAAATCAATAGTCCAATCTTTAAGTTTAATAATCATGCTATTTTTTTTTATAAAATATTGATTTACTACATGTGAAACTAGATTCAATAAAGCATATTTTCAGCTTATCAATTTTACTATCTCGAAGTAATGAAGCATGTAAAGCGTGTCACGTTTACAGCAAGATCTGTATTTTGCATGCCGTTAGTCCATTATATACTTTGAATTCCAAAATTGTCAAAATATGATGTAGAGTAAAGATATTATAAGTTTAAAGCGGGAAAACAGTAAAAAAATACGAAATCTTCTTATTTTTTATGTTCTGTTTATGTCTTCTGATGCATATTTAGGAACATCAATAGCTTAAAAAAGCGATTTGAATACAAAAAAATTAGCAACCAATATTTTTTCGAAATATTAAACGGCGTTTTGTAACTTAAACCCTTTACACTCGTGGTTTTTAGGGATCATATAGAAGCTTAATAAATGTGATTTTTTTTTCTTTTAATTTTAGATGCTTTTGTAACCTTTTTTTCCGTGGCGTACTATTGAATATCCCGTTTTTTCAATAGAAAAAAAAAAAGTAAAAATGACGTTTAAATTTAAACATGAAAATATTTGTCTTTTTCTGTTGTTTTTTCTTTGCTTCAATAGTTATCGCTATCTGCGTCATTCTGGTAGGGCGTTATGTTCTTATATGGTTTTCAGTACAATCTCTTAGAATTTTGTACTTGAATAATCTTTGTGAATATTAATCGTATTGAGGTCAAATGCTCACTGTATGATTTTTTTTAATGCTTGTGATTTTCCTAAATATAAATGGGGAAAAGTTTTGCCCATAATTTAAAGTTATATTTCGTATTTTTTCACTAAACACTTTTCATTTTAAACTTTCAATATTTTTTAAATTATCATCTTACTTGGACTATTTTTGCAATTAGAACTATTTAACTAAGACTAACGGTTGCAAAATTGAAGATCTTGCTGGAAAAATGGCACGTGCTGTGCACTGCAGCCACATGAGGAATAAACACTTTAAAATGTTATTTTACAAGAATAGTTGCGGCACAAACTTTGAAATCACGTCACTAGCTGAACCAATAAAAATATTTTTCATTTTTGAAATGCAATACCACAAGCAAAATAAAAAATAAATAAAACTAAATAATTAATAATAATCGTAATAGTAATAAATAAAAAGAAAAGCAAATCTCCATTTAAATGATATTTTAACATAATTTTAATTGTTTTAAAACAGAAGAAGTAGAGTTATCATATTCGGGAAGAAGACAAACTGAAAATGAACAGAAGATGTGAAAAGATTTTATTTTCCTTTTTTCCCCGTTTCTAATCTCCCCTATTTGGACCCATCTGGATATTTTAAGCGGTATTACTACTTGAAATAATAATAATAATAATAATAATAATAATAATAATAATAATAATAATAATGATAGTAATAAAATAAATACATAAAATAGCATTTTTTCGGCCCATCCTATAAATATATATGGGTCTCTTTTTTTTGCCATCTCTTTCTTTGATTTAAACCCAATTTTTCAGAAATCTCTTATCAGTTTTTCACCTTAATTAACATCAGGTAGTTCACTTTAAAATCATGACCTTTTATTTAGTCTGTGCGATGTGTCAATCTAGGTCAAATGTATTTTAACTTGTATAAAACTTTACCTGTAGGTACCCATTTATAATGGATTTACAACATTATTTTAATAAAAATTTTAATTTTATTATTTTCTCTTTTTTTCTGCATTTCTTGCCTCGGGTGTCTAGAACTCAAGTGGAGGACAGAAACTCCCAATTTACCGATTGTAACTCCAAAGTGTCCAAATGATAGCGTATGGGTATCTAAACATCGTATATCTGATGAATAGGCGTATTCGTGCATTTCAAAACTTACAGTACTGAAATAATGTGTCCAAATTTGCTGAAAGAGATTCTTTGGATATCACGGTGATCTCCCGTGACCTCCCATTTGAGGCACACCTTGTTCTTACAATAAAGCTAAACAATTAGGTCACATAACTTCACTCCCTTTGAAAAAAGTTATTCGTTTCGTTTTTGAATATTCCTGCTTTAACTACAGGAACTTATAACCTAGTCTTGCAATGTTATCAAGAAAAATGCTGATCAAGAGCTGCAGCTTTTCTTTGTCGCACGTATTCAAGTTACGACGCAATATGATCACGGAAGGCAAACTCCATTATTGATATAACCACGTTATTACTAGCCTCAAGGACTGTAGTCAATAACATAAATCAACTTTTGCAGCTAAAAAGCGCTAAACCAGTTGATTTCCCGAGGCAAACAAAAGCTTGAGATTGAAACTCAAAATAATAATTAAAAGCAAATAATCGGTTTGCAGCTAAGCAAATAAAGGCGGGACGAGGCAAGTTTGGGTGTAGCCGAAGCATGTGAAGGTGCGGTCTGTTGTCTCCTCCCTACAATAAATAGAAAGTGAGGGGCCTCGGGGGAACGTCACTGCTGTGACGTATATCGAAATATAAGAACATAAGTAAAATCATCTTACAATTTCGCTGTCGTTCGGAAGCAAGAGCGGCAGTTAGACGCTGTAAGAACGTCATTTGGGTAACATCGAAATAAGGAAGGTAAGAAACTACTGATATTAAATAATGGTCAACATTAAACAAAATGCATACATTAAAAATATTGATTCTTGTAAAACTCATTATTGACTCACTAATGGAGCTAACTTCACTGCCAAGTCGTGTTCAAAACATGTTCAACTTCTTTTGGGTACAAGAAGATAGGTGATTTGCGATAAGTGGACACTTACCAACATGCACTCACTAACTACAAGAGACATATTACCTTTTTTTTTCCTAGATTATATACAGTCAAACCTCGTTAATTCAAACACGCTTAAAAAGAGTAACTGCCAAGAAGAACTACATTAGCAATCCCTGTCCTATTGTATTACGCTATTGTGTACGCAAACATTTATTGTTTTTCGGGCAAGACGAATTACGGTTAAAACAAATTAGATTTAAAAACATATTTTACTTCGTTTTAACGAGGTTCGACTGAAGTAACTATGTGTCGTTCATTGTAAAAGTGGTGTATCTGCATGTAAATGTTTTTATTGGGATAGATTATGTAAAGCCGTATGAAAATTTCTCCGCGGGAAAAATAATACAAGTATTCAGCTACTAATAGACATTAAATCAGTAAGTAACAGCCCCTAAGTAAGGGCTAATGCAGAAATATGCAACACACCGCCAACTCGGTCATTACAATCCATGGACTGCAGTTTCGTGCTTATTATGCACTCATCAGCATGGAATACGAAAGTGACCGAGAAAGTGACCCCTAAATTACCCGAGCTCTGCCTTAAAGTTCACGAGTTGTACCGTACCAAGTGCGGTCGCACGCTGGTATTCTAATTTCGCATTCGCTTTCAGTTTTTCTTGGCTCTCTTTGCTTTATAAGAGGATTTTTGCCTCCAAGTCGGTCACTTTCGCATTCCATGCTGATAAGTGCATAATAAGCACGAAACTGCAGTCCATGGATCGAAATGACCGAGTTGATAGTGTATTGCAGACATCAAATATTTATCTTTGGAGAATTGCTCTATTTCTCTTTTAAGTAAGAAAGATGTGTAGCTAAATGTGATATTTAGCAAATTCAGACGCATTTTTAAAATATAGAAAGCCCTACTTTTTCAATAAATGACGCATATGTTACTGTGAAAAAATAAACTTGGAGAATGTCAACGTTCAAAGTTATAGTAGCGTACCCGGGGGGAGGGGGAGGGTTTGGTTCAAAGGAAAATATGCACAGCCAAAAATTTTGCTGATAATTTTCACATTAAAACTACGGAGTTTTGAAAACTACCGAGAATGTTCAAATAGAAACCTGGATTTAAATAAAGGTTAAGTTTTCAAAACGTAACCTTCCTGAAAACTTGTTTCTGGTGTTTTTCGCAATGAGAAATATTAAGAGCATGGAAGCTGGGTCTGACGTTCTGTTTTAGAACATTTGTTTACCTTATTTTCTTGTCTTTTAGTTTAATATATTAATATTCAATAACTGTTAAATGTTATTAAATTTAGACTTGACGAAAAATGATCTCGTATCTTTACCACGTTGTTGAAACAAACCAGAAATTCTGTCCATTTGACCGTTTGAAAGTCGTCAGATTGTAGCATTACATTTTGATGGCTGAAAATCAGCTATGATATTAGTCGCACAAACCAACTACATTACTATTGACGCCTCCTAACAGCACGCGATTTATATTTTTCGGAGAACAAAAACCATATTGTTACAAGTACTGCTAAAAGATATCTTCCATCGATGAAATTGAAAAGAAAAAAATGCTTAAAAACATTATATATCTGATGAATAGGAGTATTCGTGTATTTCAAAAATTACAGTACTGAAATAATGTGTCCAAATTTGCTGAAAGAGATTCTTTGGATATCACGGTGATCTCCCGTGACCTCCCATTTGAGGCACACCTGGTTCTTACAATAAAGCTAAACAATTAGGTCACATAACTTCATTCCCTTTGAAAAAAGTTATTCGTTTCGTTTTTGAATATTCCTGCTTTAACTACAGGAACTTATAACCTAGTCTTGCAATGTTATCAAGAAAAATGCTGATCAAGAGCTGCAGCTTTTCTTTGGCGCACGTATTCAAGTTACGACGCAATATGATCACGGAAGGCAAACTCCATTATTGATATAACCACGTTATTACTAGCCTCAAGGACTGTAGTCAATAACATAAATCAACTTTTGCAGCTAAAAAGTGCCAAACCAGTTGATTTTCCGAGGCAAACAAAAGTTTGAGATTGAAACTCAAAATAATGATTAAAAGCAAATAATCGGTTTGCAGCTAAGCAAATAGAGGCGGGACGAGGCAAGTTTGGGTGTAGCCGAAGCATGTGAAGGTGCGGTCTGTTGTCTCCTCCCTATAATAAATAGAAAGTGAGGGGCCTCGGGGGAACGTCACTGCTGTGACGTATATCGAAATATAAGAACATAAGTAAAATCATCTTACAATTTCGCTGTCGTTCGGAAGCAAGAGCGGCAGTTAGACGCTGTAAGAACGTCATTTGGGTAACATCGAAATAAGGAAGGTAAGAAACTACTGATATTAAATAATGGTCAACATTAAACAAAATGCATACATTAAAAATATTGATTCTTGTAAAACTCATTATTGACTCACTAATGGAGCTAACTTCACTGCCAAGTCGTGTTCAAAACATGTTCAACTTCTTTTGGGTACAAGAAGATAGGTGATTTGCGATAAGTGGACACTTACCAACATGCACTCACTAACTACAAGAGACATATTACCTTTTTTTTTCCTAGATTATATACAGTCAAACCTCGTTAATTCAAACACGCTTAAAAAGAGTAACTGCCAAGAAGAACTACATTAGCAATCCCTGTCCTATTGTATTACGCTATTGTGTACGCAAACATTTATTGTTTTTCGGGCAAGACGAATTACGGTTAAAACAAATTAGATTTAAAAACATATTTTACTTCGTTTTAACGAGGTTCGACTGAAGTAACTATGTGTCGTTCATTGTAAAAGTGGTGTATCTGCATGTAAATGTTTTTATTGGGATAGATTATGTAAAGCCATATGAAACTTTCTCCGTAGAAAAAATAATACAAGTATTCAGCTACTAATAGACATTAAATCAGTAAGTAACAGCCCCTAAGTAAGGGCTAATGCAGAAATATGCAACACACCGCCAACTCGGTCATTACAATCCATGGACTGCAGTTTCGTGCTTATTATGCACTCATCAGCATGGAATACGAAAGTGACCGAGAAAGTGACCCCTAAATTACCCGAGCTCTGCCTTAAAGTTCACGAGTTGTACCGTACCAAGTGCGGTCGCACGCTGGTATTCTAATTTCGCATTCGCTTTCAGTTTTTCTTGGCTCTCTTTGCTTTATAAGAGGATTTTTGCCTCCAAGTCGGTCACTTTCGCATTCCATGCTGATAAGTGCATAATAAGCACGAAACTGCAGTCCATGGATCGAAATGACCGAGTTGATAGTGTATTGCAGACATTAAATATTTATCTTTGGAGAACTGCTCTGCTTTTCTTATAAGTTAAAAGATGTGTAGCTGAATGTGATATTTAGCAAATTCATAAGTATTTTTAAAATACTGAGATAAGCCACTTTTACAATAAACGACGCATATGTTACTGTGAAAGAATAAACTTGGAGAATGTCAGAATTGGAGAACTCAAAGTTACAGTAGCGTACCCGGGGGAGGGGGAGGGTTGGTTCAAAAGGAAATATGCACCGCCAAAGATTTTGCTACATAATTTACACATTTAAACTACGGAGTTTTGAAAACTAGCGAGAATTTTCAAATAGCAACCTGGAGTTAAATAGAGGTTAAGTTTTCAAAACGTAACCTTCCTGAAAACTTGTTTCTGGTGTTTTTCGATGAGAAATATTAAGAGCATAGAAGGTGTATCTGACGTTCGGATTTAAAACATATGTTTTAAACTTTTTACTTTCTTTTCTTGTCTTTTGGTTCAATATATTAATAATCAATAACTATTCGATGTTATTAAATTTAAACTTGACGAAGAATGACCTCGTATCTTTCCCACGTTGTTGAAAACAAATTAGAAATGTAGAAAGAAGTCCATTTAACCATTTAAAAGACGTCAGATTGTAGCATTACATTTTGATGGCTGAAAATCAGCTATGATATTAGTCGCACAAACCAACTACATTACTATTGACGCCTCCTAACAGCACGCGATTTATATTTTTCGGAGAACAAAAACCATATTGTTACAAGTACTGCTAAAAGATATCTTCCATCGATGAAATTGAAAAGAAAAAAATGCTTAAAAACATTATATATCTGATGAATAGGAGTATTCGTGTATTTCAAAAATTACAGTACTGAAATAATGTGTCCAAATTTGCTGAAAGAGATTCTTTGGATATCACGGTGATCTCCCGTGACCTCCCATTTGAGGCACACCTTGTTCTTACAATAAAGCTAGACAATTAGGTCACATAACTTCATTCCCTTTGAAAAAAGTTATTCGTTTCGTTTTTGAATATTCCTGCTTTAACTACAGGAATTTATAACCTAGTCTTGCAATGTTATCAAGAAAAATGCTGATCAAGAGCTGCAGCTTTTCTTTGGCGCACGTATTCAAGTTACGACGCAATATGATCACGGCTGTACATCTGAACACGACTCTACATCTGAAATGTGTTCAAATAGAATATTAGCTGTACAGTAAATTATTTAGATATATTTTAAAGAAAAGTATTTGACAGAAACTATAAAATATTGTAGAATTAAGTAGTTTATTCTGCAATACTAAGTGAAAAGTAAGGATATTTTCCAATAGGGAAAATGTGGTGCCGGAATCCTTCACCCAGGCGGCGAATTCCCCCTTTTCCTCTCTCTCTACATCTTTCTTTTTTTTTTTTTTTTTTTTTTAACTTGTTATAAAAAGTTGAATGGAGATGGATAGGGCAATAGTTTTCAGTTTTAGTCCCGACTGTCTAAAAGCCAAGATCCAGAACTGCATACATTTTGAGGGATGATCGAGCATACATGAGCGTTTTTTAATTTAAGAATGTCTGCAAGTGACAAAAACTTTTAACTTGTAAAATGTACAGACGGAGAACAAATATAACTTTGTAAAAACTATTACAAACATAACTTTTGTTCCGATATACTAGCACGTTTTAAATTGCTTTCTATATTACGACTGTTTTTACAAATATTGAAATATTTTTATCAATTTTTTAATGAAGATATTTTACCGATTTTTATTAATGTGATTTTTTATAGCCTCTTTATTTTCTTATACGATAATTATCTTTGTAATTTTTAAACCTTCATTAGGGATGAACCGATAAGCAAATTGGCCGATTACCGATTAATCGGTGAGCCGATTAATGAGTAATCGGCTGAGCAAATTAATGAACAGGATACTTTTTATTGTTATTTTTTTTCTTCTTTTGCAGTTGGATTTTAGAAACAGTAACTGATTAATTTCCCTGAGCGAAGATTTTTTTTTCCTAATTTTCCCAAAGTAATTTCAAAATTTTAATCCAATTTCTTTGAGCTGTGTTAATTATTTTGACTAGACATAGAAATTAAAACAAAAAATTTAAAAAGCACATTACATTAGGGTTGGCTTTATTTAAAAAATTTTAATTTTTGTGGTAGCTTTTTACTTTAAGACTTTTAGTCTTTATGAAAATTGGAGGTTACCTAGAAAAACTACGCCTAAGAAGAGAATTATCGACGTATGAAAACTGTTGCAGCATTGATTTTATGTGTAGATTTATTCAAAATAGAAAAATTAATTTAATAAAAAAATAACATCAACTGTGAGGATATGTTTTTTTTTTAATTTCATTCTTTAAATTATTTGGTTTTTTTTTACTTACCACTTACTGTACTTTCGTACAACGTGGTATACTTATGTTTGCAGAAAATTATTTATTTCTTGTTTTTAAATTTATTCATCGTAGTTTCTTGCTCGAGGCATACTTTAAGTAAATTTATTTAAGGCGTATTTATTCTCGGTTGGGCGGCAAAAATTCTGTTAATTATAAACAAAATGAAAATACTAATGCTTTCACATTCCAATATAAAAGTTCAGAAATTTAATTATTCCTAACAGTCTCTAATGAATATCAGCTGAGATAGTTATTTTTTAATATTCCATTCAGTTTTACACAGAGTATGGATTATTTGGTTTGTTTTTACTTTATGCACTTTTAAACTTTATGTTATAGTATATAATAACTGATGAAATATACATTTATTTACTGTTAGGAAAATTATCCGTCACAGTTTCTTGGTGAAAATATAGTTTAAAAGTTAAAGTTACAAAAAAAAAAAAAAAATCCGCCGATTAATCGGCAAAATTTTGCCGATAATTAATAATCGGACAAGTGGTCGATGCTAAATTAAACATGCTAAATTAAATTTTTAATTTACATTGAATAAGAATAACTTTAACAAAAAAAAATTATAATGGTAGTTAGTCATTTGATTTATTCATTTATACGTTCATATTCCTTCTTAACTGACAAATCTACTGAATCACATTTGATTATGATTGACCGCTTTAGACTCCCTGGTAGAGCAAAGCGGGTGTTTTAGGTTTTGTACTTTTTGATAATAAAGAAATATTAAGTTTGAAATAACGCAAGAGTCACGCTTTATTTTGAAGTTCACTATCCCTTCTAAGAAATAAAACCAAAGTTGTTACGGTAAAAAGCCAAAAAATACACTTTTCGATCTTACTTTGTTAACTTAATCGCTTTAAGTCACTTTCCTTTATTCCCTACGAAACGCTAAATCTCGAAACTTAAAAACTGTTTTCATTGTAAAAATACGAATAAGGGTTTGAATATAAGAGGAAATTCGTGATCTCTATTTTTAGTGATGAAAATATAGTTAAATATTTCGAGATTTAGCCTTATGTACAGACATTTTATAGTCAATTACTGTGGAATGACCTACAGATTTTTTTATCCATAGTACACAAAGCTCAATTTCAGAAAATGAGAAATTATATTTAATTTCAAATCTGTTTCTCGTTTTCATGATCAACCATACTAAAACAGTTAAGTGGCTGAATATTAAACTTAGTTAATACGAAAATAGCAAAGGAATGGTTTTTGAATGTTTTGTAAGTATTTATTGTATGGTTTTAAGGAATGGATTAATAGCTTCAGCCTTTATGTGAACTCGTCAAAACCTAAAAGTTTAAATTTTGAGATATTCTTCGTAAAAACTGAAATGAGTGATTTTGCTTCTCATTTGAAGAATGCATGATACATAATGGAACTACACGCTCGTATTGTTTATTGGTGAAATAATATTTCAGATCGGATATTTTGGTTATTGCATGTATCTAGAAAAATATACTTCAAAAAATTAATAGTTTGTTTGATATCTTTTAATCAGAAAGTGTTATGTTTTCAGGGACAGCCAAGGAGCCAGAAACACCAAGCCACCAGACATGAAACTTTGGCTGTTGTTCCTTTTGACTGTACCGGCCTTATCCGTCGTCTACGCAGCACCTGATGGGGAAATTGGAGCTGAAGCAAGCGCTAGTCTTGACGTTAGTGCCAGCATTGATGCCGGCGTTAGTGTTAGTGCCAGCGTTGGAGGAAGTCTTAGTGTAGGTGCTGACCTCGATGTTGACGCTGCAGTTGACTTGGGTGCAGACGTTGGTATAGGTGCAGGAATAGACGTTGACGTTCATGTAAGTATACTGTTGCGGGACTGCTTGTGAAAAGTTTCTTTTTTTTTCTTTTAATCACATGCAACAAGTACCTGTACCAAAACCGTGTAGTGGAAAATTCCTTTTTGAGAATGACGGAATCGCCAAACAAGATAAAGTAGACAAATAGGGCCTCCTTTCCCCCTTTTGGGCATAGTAAAACAAAAATTCGCTGACTTGAGACTTCATCGCCGTCAGAAAGAAAAACTGATCAAAAGGGCTATCAATAAGAAGTTTGTCATCGCCAATCAACATTGTAACTTAAGTCAGTAATTTCCGAAGTTTTCCGCAAAGCCCTAGCTTAAGTTTCCTCTCCAAGTTTTTTCTGCATATAGAAGAAAG
>JAXGGA010011806.1:0-41005 GCA_038373865.1 Uloborus plumipes | reverse complement strand
CTTTTTAATCACGATAAGCGATTAAAATGATTAAAAAAACAACATTAACATGAGATAGACAATTATTTATATTTTCCCAACATTTAATATTTTGTTTAACTTGTTCAAACATGTGAATGATTTCCTGAAACACAGCGTAGTCTCGTATGGACGTCAAAAATTAAGAAACTTTGGCTGGTACAAGCCGAGGGAAGACGCATCATCCTTGTCTGGATCTCTGGTAACCCTCGCATTTCAACTGTGAAAAATCCTATGAAAAGAACGTAAGATCGTCTATCAAGTGCTTGGTGCGTTTTATCCACTTGTGACACTAGCAACAACAATGAAACAGCGAATGAGTCTTTTATTTATTTTATTTTATTTTAACTTATTTTTTAAGAGAAAAAATGAGTCAAAATTTGAAAAAAAAAGTAATAATAATACAAAGTAATTTACTCCATGTTCTCGACCGTGCTCTTTCACATTTTTTTAATGAGAGAGACCCCCTCTTATAATTTATTAGCAGTAATTATTTCGGTTGAGTTTTTTACTAACATTATTTAGTTGCATATTTTATAAGATACGAACCCTTCTTTTATACCTGATGCGAATTTGTACGGGTTGACCCTAGTGGACTAGAGTTTAAATAGACTGACGGCTTTCATATGTTGTGTTTGACTTATTTTCTTTAGAACAAGTTGTAATAATGGTACATTTACACAGGCAGTTTTGTTGGCAAAAATTACTTTTTTACGTAATAATTGCAATTAATTTCAAATGTTTATATTTATTTAACATCACAATTTACTTTATTCCGAGATTTTATACATAAAAAAAATCTTCTGAACGCAGACATGATTTTACTTGGAGAAGCTGTATGTTTCAATGCTGGTGTTTCATTTCTGGGAATAATGCATAGGAACACATGACAACCTTTGAGCAACTATGTGTTTTTTATACTCATTTAATTTGCAATGTCGTCTTTTTTATGGTATATGCTTTGTGTTTATTTTGCAAATGCACTGTATAAAATGCCATAGATAGTGTAGGATCATATGTACTTCTTCAGCTGTCGTAGAATTACAAAGAACTTACCGGAAAAGGTTGGAGTCATATCTAGGGCAATCACCATAACGCTACTGCTCATAAACCCTATGCTACCTATTCCTAAAATGGAGCAGACAACTGTCACGACTGTACTTTCAGAATTCGTAAAAATCATTAGAGCAAGACACGTTGAATAGATCACAGAACCTGAAAATAAACACATGAGCAATGATTTAGTTATATGCATTACTTGTTGTCAACTTTAAACTGGGAGGATATCCATGCTACTCCCCTTTTGGTATTGGATTTCATTATTGTCAACGGAATCGTTGATCTGGTCTGACTCCATCGAACCAGATAGGAGATTAGAAACAACAACAACACTTGTTGAACCGTCACGGCTGTATTCCGTGCTTTAACCCTTCACTGCACGATTTTTTATATTTTCATGAAAAAAATCATATGTTACCTTTTAATAGCTCTGAGTTCCGGAAAAATGAAGAAAAAAATTAATCTTAAAAAGGTGCACCAAAAATGATGTTTTAATTGTTTGTTCTACATATGGCATAAAGCACATAGCATATGCTTTGTATACCGATAAATGTAATAATCTACAATGTGTTTTGTGCCATAAGTGGTGCAAACAAATTTGCTACTAAGTGCATTTAAACATTTTTAGAACAAAGGAAATAATGACTAAGCACACTTTTAACGGAAATGCAGACACTCTTTTTTTCAAAAGCAAAAACTGTAATACCTAGACTAGTGCATAAACATCACACTAAACTGTTATAGCGATGTTCCAGAAGGGGCGTAAAACTCAGTTTAACTGCATTTAAATATCATAAGAATGTGTGAGGGTTTTTTTGGTGTGCCAAATCAGGCACACCGTGCAGTGAAGGGTTAAGTTAAAAAAAAGTCTCATGAGCATTTGAAGATTTCTCTCCTTACACCGAAAGAACAAAAAATGTGTTTCGTTTGCCAAAACGGGCACATATAATTTTACATAAGCAACAGGCGTATTTGTGAAGTAATAAAAATAAGTTTGCTGTGATAGCGGTAACTGTTCCTACGACCACCCTCCCCCTCCTTCGAGATACAGTCGACGCTCGTTACAACGACCACACGTTATAAAGACCATCCTAATATAACGACCGGTGAGAAATCCCCCAACTGTATCCCAATGTATTCTATGTTCTACCTCTTATAGTGACCACTCGTTATAAAGACCGTTTTCTGTAGGACGGAGACGGTCGTTATATCGAGCGTCGGCTGTAAAAGCATTTATTTTAAATGCGCTTGGAAATTTGTTTGTAGTAACAATATGCCTCCACCGGAAAAAAAATCCAGAAACTGGAAGAAGTACAAAACGCAATTTTCCTCCACCGAAGAAAAAAAATGCTTATAATTTTAACAAACGAAAAATCTCCCTTCACCTGGAGAAAAAGAAATAAATTAAAATAATACTTACAAATACAACCACCAATTCGTTCACTTACTCCTTCAATTTTAGAAGTTAAATTTCAAATATATATTTAACGTACAAAGAACAGTCAATCTGGAAATGGTAGGGGGGGGGGAGAAATAAAATAAACAAAGCTGATTTTTAAAGTAATCATACAAAATCGCTGTAGCTATGCGTTTAAGGGTAGATAATAAAGTAACAACATATAGTTCGTAAATAACAACTTGAATTAAAAAATATGCCAATAAAAATAAATAATAAACATTAGTACGTTGCGATTTATCGTCAAAAAATATAAGATAAATATATTTAAAAAAACTGCAAAATATATACATTTCCATACACGAAAAAAATAAGACGATAATATTTTTAACTGTAGTAAAAGAATTTCATAAGCCTTGTAGCGTAGCTTTCTTTCTTCATATATTGAAGACAATAGGTTTTGAACAACGTCAGGCATTAGGCAAAGTAACGACAATTAGTAATCATATTTGCATAATCAAAATAAAAATTAAACCTCTCCAAAATTAAAAAAAAAAAAAAATCTTATTGCAACTAGTATAAAGGGAAAATCCGCACTCTCCCAGTTTAAAGATAATTCAATTAAAAACATTAAATGTCGCAAAAACTTCGGAAAAAATGCATCCTGAAAAACTAATTGTATGCCAAATTTCATGAAAATCTACCGGACGGTCTTGGCCCATATCTCTGTCACGAACATTCATCCATTCAGGTATCCAGGTAACCAGACATCCAAACTTTTGCTACACTAGGTGGCCAAAAGTATCCGGACACTTTCAAAAATTTACATTTTTAGATATAACTCGAGAAATAAGTGATCAATTGTTCTTTAACTTTAGTCACACAAAATACAGGGTGTCCACTCCAATCGTGGACCAATAGCTAATTTCTAAACCGTTAGAGATAAGCATAGAGTTTATTTAGGAAAAAATCTCCAAATTATGAAAGGAATTTTGGGTCTATTCAATGTTTTTCAAAAAATCAAATTTTGAAAGAGTTACGAAATTTAAATTTTTATACAACCCCCCAGTCCTATCAATCATATTCAGTAAAACATTCTTGGCACTGTAACGTTGAAAACTAAAAAAAAAATCACTGTTCTACAACAAAAATTGACCGAGTTATGACGTTTTGAAAAATCAAGATTTTGAAAGGTTTCGCATACGGTCCCTTAAGCGATCGCTCGATGACGTCATGAAATAATGCAAAATCTTGATTTTTCAAAACGTCATAACTCTGTCAATTTTTGTGGTAGAGGAGTGATTTTTTTTTAGTTTTAAACGTTACAGTGTCAAGAATGTTTTACTAAATATGATCCATAGGACTGGGGGGCTGTATAAAAATTTAAATTTCGTAACTCTTTCAAAATTTGATTTTTTGAAAAACATTGAATGGACCCAAAATTCCTTTCATAATTTGGAGATTTTTTCCTAAATAAACTATATGCGTATCTCTAACAGTTTAGAAATTAGCTATTGGTCCACGATTAGAGTGGACACCCTGTATATTCTTCACCGAACATTTCCAAGTTGAAATTAAATTACCCTTGCATTTGGGGGACGATAAGAAGGGGGGTCGAAAGAATAACCGCTTTTTGACCTTAACTCTTTGAAAATAGCTCGGAATAAGCTATGCATTTCAGTAATTAATTAGCATACTATGTATAATTACTATACAAATTCAAATGAACGCACCACTCTTACTTCCGAAGATATGAAACATTTTTTAAAAAACGGCAATTTTATTTGAAGGGTTTTTGCTCATAACACGCAGAGTTTTTGATCAAACCTTATCAAAACTTCAGGAAAGATGACAAAATACAAGAGAAAGAACATACTAAAACGGTTTTTAAAAATATTAAAAATCCGATGAGATATGAACGTTAAAAGGAAATAATTTTGCACGGCGCATGCGCGAAAGACAGAAATTTATAACTACAAAAATATTGTAGCCTGGTGTATACTGCATCTTATAAAAAAAGTTCCAGTTGAATATCGTAAAAATTGAAAAAGATATCAGCGATCTAGTGAGCTGTAATTCATTCATTTGCAGTCAATTCATAAATGGAGAGGGGTTGTTCACAAATAGTGTGGGGACAATCGAGCATATTTTTCAATGTTAAATTGTATACTGTTTAAAAATTTATATTTGGCATAGAAGTCACATTTCGCCCATTCGGCCAAAAAGACCTTATAAGTAGGTGGCCAAAAGTATCCGGAGACCCCCTGAAACGTTGGTTTTGAACGATGACGAAATAACCTTTATTTTAAAAATAGCTCTTTGTGGACAGACCCTCACTATGTATGTATTGTCTGCGAATGAATGAAATACAGCTCACTAGATCGCTGATATCTTTTTCAATTTTCATGATATTCAACTGGAACTTTTTTTATAAGATGCAGTATATACCAGGCTACAATATTTTTGTAGTTATAAATTTCTGTCGTTCGCGCATGCGCCGTGAATTTTTTTTTCCTTTTAACGTTCATATCTCATCGGATTTTTAATATTTTTAAAAACCGTTTTAGTATGTTCTTTCTCTTGTATTTTGTCATCTTTCCTGAAGTTTTGATAAGGTTTGATCAAAAACTCTGCGTGTTATGAGCAAAAACCCTTCAAATAAAATTGCCGTTTTTTAAAAAATGTTTCATATCTTCGGAAGTAAGAGTGGTGCGTTCATTTGAATTTGTATAGTAATTATACATAGTATGCTAATTAATTACTGAAATGCATAGCTTATTCCGAGCTATTTTCAAAGAGTTAAGGTCAAAAAGCGGTTATTCTTTCGACCCCCCTTCTTATCGTCCCCCAAATGCAAGGGTAATTTAATTTCAACTTGGAAATGTTCGGTGAAGCCTATATTTTGTATGACTAAAGTTAAAGAACAATTGATCACTTATTTCTCCAGCTATATGTAAAAATGTGAATTTTTGAAAGTGTCCGGATACTTTTGGCCACCTAGTGTATATTGTTGGTAGAGAAGTCTGAACGTATAGAAATACATTCTTAAAATGAATTCACATAAATTTCCGGGAGGCCGAGTTATATATTGCTATTTTGACATAATGTAAAAAAAAAAAAAAACTAACCATTGGTGCGACATGTGACGCATGCCAAAAAAAAAAATATATAAAAAACATCAATTATACTATTCAGTTCATCAAATTTCACAATAAATACTAAAGTTTATTTACCTTTTTTTAGGTATTGAATCTGAGGTCACTCTTTGTCCCTCCCGGGAAAGTTGAAATACTTACCATCAAAACGTTATAAATAAATCTCGCATGAGAAAAAATACAACTATTATAGTCAATTACATATACTTGTATTGTATATTTAATAAAGCTACGTAATTTCGCGTTTTCTTTCCACATTTTGAAAAAACTTAAGATGATTTTTTTTTGAGCTTTTACCTACATTAAAGTTTGAATTAAAAAAAATATTTTCATTTGTTTCATACAAGATGCAGAACGCCTGAAATCGTTAACAAACATTTTTGGGGAATTTTCATAAATTATCTCAACATAATTCTCTCACATTCCATAACTCTCTCACTAGTCGAGAATAGACAATAAAACTAGCAAACGTGTTATTGTTTCATAATAAAACCTAAAAACTTATTTAATAAAACTATGAATGAAGTTGACAAACAACATGGTGTCAAAATATCAATAAATATTTGTCAACTTTTGTTCATTACCTAATACTGAATGTGATTTTTGTATCTAACACTAATACATATAAATATTTTGACTTTTTCACCCAACTCTAATGTTCCCATTAAGTGCCATTTAAAAGGAAGTAAATTAAAATTTAAAGTTAATATGAATAAGAGTTAATTTTACTGAATCGAAGTCAGAATGAACCGAATTTTTGAGTTAGTAAACGAAAGAAGAATAGGGATATTATCCTTGCACTCACCAATAAGATTCCACATTTTTCTAACTTTGTTTAAGCTTAAGTAGTTTTTTGAAGTCAAACAAGAAGATAAGAAACTCGAAGACACACTGAAGATCAATCTTAGCATGGACGGCGCAGAAATCAATGTTCCAGTCTAAAAAATATAAAAATTACTTGAACAATACGGACTTTAGAATGAAGTTTTGTGCTTATTTGAAACTAAAAACGAATAAAAAATAGCCCAGTGACGATTGAAATTGTAGTACAACACAATCATAACGTATTAAACACTAAGTTACCACCATTAAGCCAGGGCTAAGGCAGAATGACATGCAATAAAGCATCGCCAGCTCAGTTATGTCATCCAAGCATTGCAGTTTCGTCTTCGTTAGAACTCATCATTCTGACAGTAACCAAGCTGGGATCATAAACCCTCTTACAGAAGCAAAAAGTGCCAAACAAATTAGTAGCTAATGACAACCAGTTGAACCGTACCATTGCTGCGGTCTCTAAATGGCTAAATGGTGCGCTAATTTAACATTAGCTACCACTTTGTTTGGCACTTTGCTCTTAAAAGAGTATTTCTGCCTCAGGTCAGTTACTGCCTAAGCCAAATGAATCCTAATGAGGATGAAACTGCAGTTTTCGGATGGCATAACTGAGCTGGCGTTGTATTGCATGAAATCATAAAACAACTTGAATCTTCAGTTATGATTAGGGACACTTTAACTAGATAATAGTAAATGTGACCCAACGTGCTTACACTTAAACTACAGTCAAAAGTCAATTATAAGATTGTACGGCCCTTAAATTCATTGCCTGTCAGAGAATTAGTATTAAAAATGTGTGTTACGTATTTCCATCAGAAGACTTTTGCTCATCTTACTACAGTGCGTATCGAAATGATAGGTCCACTCTCATTTTTCAAAATTTCGACTCTTAACTGAGAATGCCCATTTATAAAGAAATTTCTTAAAAATAAATAATTCCTTTTTAGCCTACTTTCCCGTTAAAAATAAAAGAAAGAAAAAATAAAAGTATTAAAAGTAGCTTAATGCATCTAAAAATATCGCCAAGTCAAAAAAATATCGCCAAGTTAAAAAAAAATATCGCCAAGTCCGAAAAATATCGCCAAAATAAAAAAATAAAAAGGTAAAATGAATATCGAAAAATTTGAAAGTAGGGTATTGAGATGGGGAATTTGTGCGTCGGTCGGTCGGTCGGTCTGTCGGTCGGTCTGTCTGTCCCCCCCTAATAACTTTTGAATGAACATTCCGATTTGGACAAACTTTTTTTTGTTGGAAAGATCTCGGCGAGTACAGCTCATTCCCATATTTGATTTTTCGATTTGAACAATTTTTGGTTCAACTTTGAACCGTTCAAACAACCTGTCCCGCGATGCTAACTTTTGAATGAACAGTCCGATTTGAACAAACTTTTTTTTGTTCGAAAGATCTTTTCAAGGATACTTCATTCCCGTATCTACATTTTCGATTTGAACAATGTTTCGTTCAACATTGAACCGTTCAAACAAGCTGTCACCCCTAATAACTTTTGAATGAACAGTCCGATTTAAACAAACTTTTTTTTGTTCGAAGCATCTCGGCAAGGATACTTTATTACCGTATTTAAATTTTCAATTTGAACATTTTTGGTTCAACATTGAACCGTTCAGGCAACCTTTCCCCACCTAATAACTTTTGAGTGAACCGTCCGAATGGAATAAACTTTTTTTTGTTCGAAAGATCTCGGCGAGTACAGCTCATTCCCATATTTGATTTTTCGATTTGAACAATTTTTGGTTCAACTTTGAACCGTTCAAACAACCTATCCCGCGATGCTAACTTTTGAGTGAACAATCCGATTTGAACAAACTTTTTTTCGTTCGAAATATCTCATCAAGAATACTTCATTCCCGTATCTACATTTCCGATTTGAACAATTTTTCGTTCAACATTGAACCGTTCAAGCAACCTTTCCCCACCTAATAACTTTTGAGTGAACCGTCCGAATGGAATAAACTTTTTTTTGTTTGAAAGATCTCGGAGAGACTTTCCCATACATTCCCATATTTCGCTTTTTGATTTAAACCATTTTTCGTTCAATAGTGAACCGTTCAGAAAAAAAAAATTACATTAGCGTCTACGGGGAATTTAAGTTGAATGTTGATCCTGAACTTAAAGTCGGATTTCCTTCAAACTAACTTTGTAAGAAAATGGTTTTGATAAATAATGTTTGTAAAGTACTTTTCTGAGTAATCTTCTGTGAGGACTCTGATTCCGACTCCGACTCCGCGAACATGGCGGAAATGCAGGCTCAGAAAAAAAAATGACTGAACGTGCAGACGATTTTTTGTTTATTTATTCATTTGTTTTATTTTATTTATTATTATTATTATTATTTATTATTATTTTTTTTTTTTGCAGACGATTTTTTTTGTAACAAAAATTTTTCATTCACGAGAACATTTTATTCTTTATTTATATTTAACAACTGGCAACGGATTAAAAGTGAAATTCCAGACATTTTATTAACGGACGATTTTTTTCTTTTTCTTTTTTTTTCTTTCTTTGATAAAATGTGTTTTGATGATCTTTGTACTTTTATTTATTTATTTTTTTAATTATTATTATTATTATTATTATTATTATTTTTTTTTTTTTTTGAAAACGATGGAGGATTTTTTCTACGGAGGAACTGTAACAGTTACACTCTTTAAAAGGTGTGACAAAACTTTATTTATTCGTTAATTACTTTTTACGTGTCTATTTCATCTGATGAGAGGGGCATATTTTGCTTTTCGAAATCAGCTCTAAGTGCTAAAAAGGTATGTTTGACATAATTTTCAGTCTCAGATAATCAAGAGAATAATGATCAGATTCGAGAATGCCGATGTCGATGTACGGGAAAGTAGGCTCGTTTAGTTCTTGACAGAACTTCTTGTTATTTTATAAAAATATTCATTTTCAGACCATTTCAAAAAGATAGGTCCACCTTCAGAAATTTTGTACCAATCACATTTATTTCCAAAAAAATTGCACAAATATCGTTGCTTAGTCTTACTTCAGCATTAGGCTGGCTGTTGTGCAGGTATTTAAAAAAATTTGAACATCACTTTGTAATTAAATGAAATGGGTCGTCGTTTCAGTCTTTCGCAGATTTAACAGGAGAAAATTAAAAAAAAAAAAAAATAAAATAAAAAATGATTGTATTTTGAAAGTGTAAAATTGAACAGAGGAAGAGGTTAACTTTTAAACATACCGCATAATGTTGTAAACAATTATTTGCGACTTAGGAATGATTATGGCAGTAAAAAATCACCTGGCCGCATATCAAAAGTGACGCTCCGAGAAAGAAAGACTGTCGTAAAGGACTTAAAATCTGGAAATATGAGCTTATCCACTTTGGACAGGCAACAAACCCTCCAATATCAAAACCTACAGTCCATGGAGTGGTAAAGAAGTTCGGCAATTTAGTTTACGTGAAGAGGAAAGCTGCTCCGATTTGACTAAAAAGCACAAAGAAAAGAGATTGAAATTCGCACAGGAAATGATGTCCTGGAAACAAGATTGGCATAGTGTGAAATTCAGAGATGAAAAGAAATTCAACCTGGATAATCCAAAAGGCTGGCAGTATTACTGGCACGATCTGCTTAACGCTAGACAGATATTCTCGAAGAGGCAAGCTGGTGATTATTCCGTTATGGTACGGGCCGGATTCGGAGGGGCAGGAAAAATTGATTTTGCATTTGTAGACAATCATTTGAATGCTGCAGGCCATCAACAACTGCTTGAATGATATTTTCTTCTGTAATCAGAACGCATTAGGGACCATTCTTCATGTTCCAACAGGACAATGCTCTTGTACACACTGTGAAGTTCACTTTGAATGGCTCCTGGATAATGGTGTACATATGTTTTCTTGCCCACCTTGCTGCCCGGACCTGAATCCAGTAGAAAACATGTGGGGTGTACTCGCAAGAGTGGTGTATGCATACGGAAGGCAATACAACAGTACTGCAGAGTTGAAAAACATCTATTTCCTCCGTACGGTCAAACATCGTTATAAATTGTTCGTAAAAACTTGTAGAAACTATGCCTAATTGAATTTATGAATGAATTCAGGAAAGAAAGTTGAAAATTTTCTGATTAATTCGGCATTAATTTGATTCTTGGTTCAGTGGACCTATCTTTTTGTAACAGCTTTTCGTGTAATTTTGTTCCTTACTAGTGTTTCCTTACTATTTCTATTATTTATATATTATTTATGTAATATTTTACATTGAATGAAGTAATGTGTGGTCAGAGTAGTCTGCCATGGATGGTGTGGCCCCGGGTTCGAGTCCCGGTTTGGGCATGGATGTTCTTTCTCTCTCCTGTCCTTGTCCTTTCTTTGTATGAATGTGCTGTTGTGTGAAAGGTTGCCTACCCTATAAACGGGTCCCTATGGCATGCGTGTACTGTGGAAGTCGGACTTCACACCAAATAACGGTACAGTTGGAAAAGTGAAGCAGAGCACCCCAAATTGCCAGCCTGGCTGGCACAAGACAAAAAAAAAATGAAGTAATGTAGTTTATGAAATAGTACTTTGTTTACACAGTAAAACCTTTTTTACCAACATCACTTTCGTTTTTACTGGTGGACCTATCATTTCGACACGCACTGTATTTTAGCAAACTGTGTTGTTTTCCCAATTTATGGTCTGCTATGTTAGTTCATCAGTTGTATAGAGTCGCCAACCCTAACAATATTGGCAAGAAGAAGGCACGTTATTTTCATCTTCTTTTAAAGTTTAATAAAACTTTAGCTTTTGCACACTTAACATATTTATTTGGAACCACCGATTCCAGCTGAAAGTAACCCCTCTGTTTTAAGGAATGCGCATTCCGTGATAATCATGAAAATACCATACAGTAGTACGTTCACGGCAAAGTAAGTATTTAAAACAAATTATATCATACGAAGTAAATAAAATGTTCAAAGTCATTAAAATACTTTCTGAAGAATGATCTATTATTTTATAGCCACCAGAGAATTAAAAACATAATGTTATGTATTAGGCACTATACCTGCTATTGAGCAAGAATTTTTCTCACAGATAAAATTGATCAACAAGATGCATAAGTTTCATTTCAATTCGTAGTGCTTTATAAAACTTTTCAAATTTTAGAATAATCAGACTTAGCTTTGCAACATTTTAACATTTTTTTAACTCTAAAAATACCTAGAAACATTTTCTTAAGATATTGACTAACCATAACTCACGCATTCATTATGAGTTAATATTTACTACTGATAAAGTTTAAAAATCACGCATTCATTTTATTAAGAAACTGTTTTGCATTAAGGGCTTGTTTTTCGAAATTGCACAATTAATTTTACGCAATTCCTGCCGCTGCTTTTTGATCTTTTTATTTCTCTTAATCAGAAGACAACTGCTCTGCACTGATTTCATTTTAAATTTAGGGCTGTGAATAAAATATTTGAAACTTTTTGGTATCTTTATCCTACAATTCAACTTTTACAGATTGATAGATTTTAGTCTAAAGCATGTGTAAGCTATCTTAATTTTTCACTCTGGCAGTGTAACTTTTTAATGAATATCTATGGAGTAAAGCAGAAAAATAAGCTTGTAATAAATATTATTATTTTAACCCGTAACAGGGGAGGTGAAAAAGTAGGACAATAGAACATAACAGGGGACGGGAAGTCTCAGAAACCGCGTGACGTTCTATTTTTTAAAAATCGTGTAATTGACCCATTTTTGCCCAAGTTTTTTTAAACATTTTTTTTCAATTTTTATCGGCTTAAAACTCTTACTTAGAATGGTTTACATACATTTTAGGCTTAAAATAGTTCGCCGTTGCCATATTTATTAAGTTATTTAACCCCTGTGTATGGGATATTTTGCAGATATGTGAGCAAAATACCACCTTATTTGACTTTATTTTTGCAAAGTAACATTACAGAAGGCATCTGTGATCCATTTTAAGCAAATCATTTTAAAATAGTTTAATTTTATGAAAATAAGTTCGCGAAAAAAAAATTACTTTCTGTGGCTACCCATGCTAGATCGTTGCTTGACTGATTTGTCTGAAAATAGCTGTCAATAAATAAACTCTGGTGTTCAAATAGTTTCTCCAACTGGTTTTCTCAAGAAGAAGGACTATTTACCTTGTGAAAAATAGTTTTAGTAAAAAGATATACCCATTAAAGGTTTTTGTATGCAGTAGCTAACAAGCGTCCCATTTTCAGGACACTGGGCATAAATGGGTTAAGATAGAATCCCCTGCTGTTTCTCTTAAATTTTCTTTGAACTTTTTTTTTTCTCGGAAAGAAATTATTTTTAATTTTGAATTGAAATATACCTTTCCCGAGGAAATTTTTAAGGCCTCAGAGTTTTTTTAAAAAAAGTATTTGTTGTCGTAAATATTTCCGCACAAAACATAAAAACGAATACATCATTTAATAATGATTTTATTTTAGTTATTTTATATGGGCAGAATATTTTAATACCAGAAAATTGAATATAGCATATTACGGAAAAATTTTGACAGCACCTTAACTATTAGCATATCGCTTCATAATTCGAATAAAAATTCTGTCTTCATCGTCCCTAAAACATTCATAGCGCATGTTTGGCGAACATTTGAAATAATTCCCAACTTCAACTAGAATATTTGCATCTCATGCGCATAACGCGGATCAGATAAATAAATCCATTTCCGAGGACTTAACGTAAAAGCAATGTGTCTTACTGCCAAAAATTGTAACTCTGAAGTGGAGGTGAGGTCTCACAGACCACTATTGAAGAATGCGATGGAATTTCAACCATATGCACCTGCCAAAAGATGTTAATGAGACAGGGTGATGCTCCAGGTTTTAAAATAGGAAGCTACTGAGAAAAGAAACTTTTTTTGGACAAAGCGTGTATTAGGGTTGAAGGGATGAATATGTGAGCGATCTGTGACACCGCACCTCCCCTGTTACAAATTAAGTACTCCGCCAATATTAACTAGAAATATTTTTGCTTATGAGGTGCATAATCGACGCATTCATCTTTCAGAAATCAACACTTGCAAAAAACCTCACTTAATTCCGTAAGCGAAAACATTGTACTAAAAAGGATTTCTAAGCACATTACTTATTGTCAAAAGTTTACCTCAGCCATTGAGTAGTGAAGGGTAGTTGCTAAAAATGTTGCATGAACTGATACGAAATGAACTACCATCCAATATTGTCCAAAAGAAGCAAACAGCAGGGCATGTGTAGGCATCGAATACAATATCTGACCCAGGGAGCTGCTGGCCTCTGTCAAAGAAGAAGAAGAAGATGCTTAAAAAGAGTATAAATATTAAGGTTTTATTTTTCTTCTTTATAAAGTTAGTTCAAAAAAGCTTTTGCTTTAACATAAAACGAATATCATTCAAAGCCTGTGCAACACGATAAAAAAAAAGCGTTTTCAGCAGCCATGTTTGCTTTGTAGGTGCCTGCGACAGTAGTTATATTTGAAAATACCATGATTTCTTCTTCAGACAACAAAATTGACTAAAACTTCTTACTCGGTCGCTTGACGTCATTTTTTTTCTTGCTTATAGATATACAGACTTTGCTAATGCGGAATAAATTGAATTGCTTGGAGAATGAAGGGGTTAAGTTACAGTTTAAAAAATGAACACTCTGAACAATGGTAAGCAATGGATGCAGGTAAGCAAATGAAACTTGGTACATCAAAAAGTAGATGTCATTAGACCAATTTTACACGCACACTAACGGCAGACCAGAAAACTAAAAGCTGCAACAACTACAACAATAAAACTTTGAACTTTAATTTGTCACTTAACCCCTTCATCTCCCAAGCCCTTCAATTCAGAAACATGGCTGTAAGTCTAGTTTTCGAGGCTGCTTACGACACAATCAATGGAACCTATTAAAGTGAAATTTACTCTTCAATATTTTAAAACATGATCCCAACTATAAAGAAACTCGCTTCAGAATTCTTCAAAGTGATTTTTCTTCAATTTTATTACTTCAAATTTCATCTAAGGCATACATTTTTGTTTTAATTTTCTTTCAACAACCAAAAGACATTAAGCTCATTAGGTAAAGTTGAGACAAAGTTTTAATAGTTTAATTTTATATCCATCTCTACCTCATAGACGAATATTTACGACTTTGTTGAAAGAGATTATGTCGAACGTCGTCAGAGGGGGGGGGGATACTTTTAAGACTTAATCTTCACCAGTATCGCTATGTACATTTATGTTAGAGGCGATCCAACGGGGCTCTAAGACCTCCATTTGTTAAAGATTTTTCGTGTAATCAATCATAAATATGCTTTCGTTTGTAATCATTTTACTTTTATCAATGTTTTTCTAATGTATGTAAAAGTTAGCTTCAAGCTGAACAGGAAACCACGCAACTAGTGTATTAAGGGAAGAAATTCAAATGGGTCAAATCGAAAGAGCATAGCGAGACATTTTGACACTGAAATAGTTTTTCTTTCTCACCCGTCATCGATATTTCAGATTTTAAATCCGGTGAAATTTCAAGAAATTGTCCAAAATGAAAGACTTGACTAGAAATGGATCATGCCTTTTCGCCGTCTGCTAGTGCAGAGCTTTTATCTATAAATCATATGAATGATGTTTGTCATTACTCACTGATTCGCGCTAAATGTGGCGACTTTTCTTTAAAATTTTGGTAAACTTTGACTTCATATTTCGATAACGGGGTCACGAGGACGAAAATTCCTGCGTCCAAAAACATGTTTCACAATGCTCTTTCGATTATTACCCATAAAAAAATCATTTTTACACGATCGTAGTCTGTCCTGGTAAGAACTACTTATTACCAGGCGCATCCGTTTTTTCTTTATTTTTCTTGAGTATGATAGACAGTACAAAACATAGCATACCTTTATTTCCAATTTGTTTTCTTGATTTTCTAAAATATATTTCAGCTCTTCTTTAGATATTCTTGTATCGTCTTTTGGTAAGCTCGTCAAAGAAAGCATTTGAAGTAATGAAATAAAAATTCCAAACCCTCCTAAAAATAACAAAGCAAATTTTGTAGGAAAAATACTGCTAGATTTCGGAAACGCCTACGTATTAGCGGAACTAAATCTTGTCTAACGTATACCAGGCAGATTGAAATATTTTATTTTTCAGCCGAAAAAGCAGTCTGACTTTAAGTATTATTTAAATTTAGTTGGATGTAAAGAAATAAAATATTGATAATAGTATTTAAATTACTGTAACAACATTTGATAAATACATTATTATTTATTCATTCAGTTTATTTATTATTTTTTCATATTTGTTTTCATGATCCAGACACATGCGTTACAAAAAATGTAAATAACTGATTTACAAAATGGATTCGAAAACCTGACAATGAAAACATATCACTAGGAAATTTCGTACGTCATAGTTTTTGTGATCCATAATTCAATGCGAAGTAAAAAAGAAAATTAAACAAATAAATACTAAAACATTAATGTATGAATGATAATTTCCCTATCAAGATTCAAACTACGCATAATTCTCCTGTCACATACCTTTTTGTTAATCATTCAAGCCATACAAGAAGGAACATTAAACTTTAAACCTACAACTAAAGCTCTAAGTAAGCAAAACTGAAGATGAGGAGAATTTTATGCCGTAAACTTTTGCAGTAAAGCTTGATTTATAAATTAAATTTCGGTAGTAGGAAATAATTTAGTTCTAATCCTTCACTTCTGACCGAATGAATTTGCTTACCGAAAGTATAAAAAACTGTAGGCCAACCTCCAATGGAAACACTGTCACAAATGACACTCGATAAAATTCCCGTCACTAAAAGTCCAAGCGCCCCTCCAGAGAGAGAAAGTCCAGACAGAAATCCTCGCTCAGATCTGGGAAACCAGTTTGCTGATAGAACTGTCATGGCTGGGAGCATCAATCCCTGAAATTAGATTCGAGTATTGAAAAAAAAAATAATTATAAGTGCACGAAAGTATCTAATATGTACTTGGGTGAGTATTGTCAAAATATGGAAAGAGAAATGAATGTATGTGCCTTTTATGCCAGTTAAAAAGGCCATATCAGTTTCGGTACCGACAAGTTCTAGGATTAAACTTTAAAAAACTCGACCCTGACTGCCTTCCTCATGTTAAGATGAGATTCACGGGTCAGAATACATTCAAAATTTATTCGTATTGGATTGTTTTCAAGGGGAAGTGAAACGCGATTAAGTGAATTTAGTCCAATTTACTTGGTATGAGGCTTCTTACACTGCAGAAAATAAACTGTTGTTTTTACAGTATAATTCTGGCAGCCGAGGTTCCAATTTAAAACTGTAAAGTGCACAGTAATAAACTGCAAAACTAGCAATTTTACAGTTTCTTACTGTGGAGTAAGAAATTTTACAGTTTATTGCCGAAAATGTAGCTTGTGTATATTATACTGTAAAAACGACAGTATAATACAGCCAGCAGAAATTCCAGTTTAAAACTGTAAAATGCACCATAACAAACTGCTAAATTAGCTGTTTTACAGTTCATTACTGTAAAGTTAACAGTTGGTACAGTTTATTACTACAAAAATAGCAAATTTAACAGTTTATTACTATACAAATAGCTTTAATACTGTAAAAACAACATTCATTTTTTAGTGTACAGCTTTGTCGTAGGAAAGAATATATGTGCAAGTTTTCCTCCAGTGGTCATACCACACATATTCTTAGACCACCTCATAGAGTTATACATACATTTATGATTAATGCATTCAGATTTAATAGAATACCGAAATGTGCAGTTATATTTAAAAACTAACCTGTGCCACTCCTCGTACGCATTGAATAAACATCATAAAATAAGGGCTGATGCTGCTTGTAAGTGGAGTAATTGTGGTACTAAATGATGAAGCGAATGTTCCAATGACAAGCATTATAGTTGGTCCGAATGTTTCGGCCAGTTTTCCTCCAGCTATCAAAGACAGCACATACCCTAAGAAACCGGCCCCCATGATGCAACCTTGGATTTTCGGACTCCAGTTATACTTCACAATGCCCTAAAATAATAAAATATAGTGGGTGAAACAAGTATGACCTGGTTGCTATAGGAATTTAATCTAAATTACTTCCAAAAATGTGTAGATAAATATTTGTTTGTATACATACATTAGGAAAGCGTTGTCTAAAGCGGAAACGTCAATTTTCACACAGCACTTCTTTTTAGTATTTTTATGGGACAAGTAAAAAATAAAAAGTTTAAACACTTCTGTTTGAATTTTTCTTTACAGTTCGATAAAGGGCAAATTAGCGTTCATCAGCTGCCACTGCCACACATTTCAAAAAATGAACGCTTGTTTTTACAGTACTCGTAGCCAGGCCCGTCATTTAGGGGGGTCAGGGGGGGGCATTTGCCCCCCCCCCCTGACTTTGAGAAATCAATGTATTAACATATAATTGGACGTGGTTTTTGTTGTTTTCTGGTGAAATTATATTGTCTTTTTACCCTTTACCCCCCCCCCCTGGAAAAACTTGCAATGACATCCCTGCTGGTAGCCAAGGTTCAAATTTAAAAACGTAAAATGCAAAGTAATAAACTTTTACGGTTTCTTACTGGAAATTTAGCAATTTTATAGTTTATTGCCAAAACATTTAGCTGTATTATACTTTAAAAACAGCAGTATAATACTGGCTGCTAGTTTAAAATTTAAAGCTGTAAAATGCACAGTAATAAACTGTAAAACCAACAATTTTAGTTGAAGGGCGAGGGGGAAAAAAGATGAAAGTGACCAAAAAGCGATTTCGAGAAAAACGAAGAACAAAGTTTGATTTCTCGTAGCTCTTAATGTAGTTTTCGGATTTTTCATACACATTTCGGTCGCTTCCCATCTTTCCCCCCCCCCTTGTTGTTCTACCAGATGATACTAGTCCTTCATAGCCCCTAGATAGCGCTAATATCTCAAAATTGACGAAAAATTGACTTTCATCTTTTTTCCTCCTGGCCCTTCAGTTTGTTACTACAAAATTAGCAATTCTACTGTTTAGTACTGCAAAATTAGCAGTTTTACAGTTTATTACTGCAAAATTAGCAATTTTTAGTTTGTTACTAAAAAATTCGCTGTATTATGCCGTAAAAACAACATTCCTTTTTTTACAGTGCTGGGATATTTACTGAGAGAAATGGTGATTAAAAATCATCGGCTAATCACCGCCGTAAAAAGAAAAAAAAATCCCTGAGAATATTAAAAATTCACTAGGTAATTCGCAATATCTTTGCCACCGATATCAAGTTGAAGCCTAATGAACTCATTTATTGCAGATTTATTAACACGTTAATAAATATTTTTAGCGTTATTATCTTCTCCAAATTAAAAAACTATCTTGTTTTGCATTTTGAGTTGAAAAAAAATATACTACTAATGAAATTGTCACTACCAGTGATTTGTAACTGAAAATTTATCCATTTTGTTTTTGGCAACCAAACCAAGTCAGTGCGGTTTCATTTTCCTCTTAATGTTTGAAAAATAATAATAAGTCAATTTATTAATATTAAACAAAAATAAATAATAATAAAACAAAAATGAGTTACCATACTTGATCATTCACAATTTGACTGCCATTTCCAAATGATATATTCGAGTTTTGATGAAGAGTATTATTTTCATAATCTGAAAATTCCACCATAGCTACCATGGCTACGCTTATGTTAATTCTGTGAGCAGCCATAAGATAGTAAATAAAGAATCCATGGAGTGCGATAACGTAGCGCCGTTTCCAAAAGCGCTCTTCAGCTCCTAAAAATAAAAATAAAATCATTAATCAGAAAATCCAAGGAAAAGGTTGTTGTGAATGGAGCTTGAAGAAAAGAAACAAAAATACAGGTGGAGGGGGATTACAAATGATGGACCGTAATTGAAAAATCATATTTTCAAAACTGCTGCACAAGTTACCAAAAGGGGTGCTTGAATGGGACAAAAAGCTACTCTTTTTTTCACGTAAATGTACATGTCTCCCTTTTTTATTGTATGATAAAAACTAGTTTGCATGGTGAACTGATGTGTAACCTTCCAAACAATTCTCTGCAAGCTTACCGAGAATCCTGGTGTTACCTTTTGCACATAAATTAGTGAAACGTTCCAAGATAGTAGCATTACTACCCAAAGCGAAACGTACATCGGTTTTATCGGTGATATTACTCCACAACATTAGATACAGAAATGCTGCCACTACTTTTAAGGAGTATGGTTGGAAGACATTTTTTAGAGTGCGTTAATTAAGCTATACTTTTTTGTTTCAAAATGTACAAAAAATACACTCAGCGGGGAACTTAAATCCGGGTCATTCAAATTTTCAAAAAAGTTGTTGCATCACCATTTTTAATTTTGATGAAAATTTGCATGTGTATTCCTTTTACTTCCCAGAGCTCAAAATAGTGTTCATTTTATTTTTAAAAAATTTACCCTTTAATATATAGGCCATTTTTGTTGTTGGCAACAGCGAAAATCGGGCGTTTTGATGCTTTATCTTATGAACTATAACTGTTTTTCTATCAAAGATTTTGAGCTCAAATATAGCTCATTGGAAAGCTAAGAAAAAGACCTTTTTATATATGCTATCAATAAATTTCAGATTTTAAAAAAATATTTATTTTTTCAAGGTCAAAGTTTACAACGAAAATGACATTTTTTACTACTTTCGAACATTAAAAAACCCATGAAGGGTTCAAAGTAACAAGCCGATTTTTTCATCATATATTCATAGTCATGGTTACTTACTGTATAAAAAAAATTGGCTTGTTACTCCACCCCCTTTATGAGATATGCCCCCCCCCCAAAGTTGTAAATTTTTTAAAAAATCCAATTTTCAACGCTAAAAAATGCATGTGGGGGGCAAGATAAAAATTTTTTCATTTGTGGTATTTTAAGTGATTTTTACCAGCTTTCTAATAAAAGAAAAGTTGCTTTGTTATTCAAAGGCGTTTGGCAGATATAAGGGACTGAACTTTCAAAACATCGCACAAAAACAACACGATTATTTTCGTTTTTTGTAATCTTTTTTTATTTAAATGTAATTATGTACCTTATTCTTTGCCTTAAATGCTAAAAAAAGATTAAGAAGAGCAATGAAGAAACATATTTAAAATTTAATAGGTAATTTAATATTTTAACACCTGGGAATATAGAATACCACTAAACTTGTCTGATTTTTAAACATCTGATTGCTACCTACAACAGGACTGAGCATTTCTCAACTTGTCCAGGTTTGTTCATACCATTTGGTCATCCTTGTTCTGGCTTGCTCTCACATGTGTATCTTAGTTGTCTTTCAAATTCTGAAAGAAGTAGGTTGTTGAGCTAGTGTTTCTGCTGTAAAATCTTGTGAAGCTGATGTGATTTCTTTTCATTTCAAGTTCATTCATATTTACAGAATGTTTTGTTAAAGGTAAAAGAAAAAATTCTTTAGAATCCTTAAATATAAATTTAAATTTGTCTTTCTACATGTAAACTGTGAATAAGTTATGGATAACCCTAAATGCTCCATAGGAGTTTTTGAGAATGATGATTGTAATATTTTAAGTTACAGTAGGCAGTCTACTGTAAATAGTATTTCTGAGTACAGTGATGATGATAAAACTTTACTGCACCTGAGTACTAGGTGTAAAACTATTGAAACTGTTTGTACCTACCATGCAAAAAAATTTCTTGCCAAGTTTTGCCACCTTTATGGAACTTCTTGCTGGTAGGTACAAACAGTTTCAATAGTTTTACACCTAGTTCTCAGGTGCAGTAAAGTTTTATCATCATCACTGTACTCAGAAATACTATTTACAGTAGACTGCCTACTGTAACTTAAAATATTACAATCATTATTCTCAAAAACTCCTATGGAGCATTTAGGGTTATCCGTAACTTATTCACAGTTTACATGTAGACAGACAAATTTAAATTTATAGTTAAGGATTCTAAAGAATTTCTTCTTTTACCTTTAACAAAACATTCTGTGAATATGAATGAACTTGAAATGGAAAGAAATCACATCAGCTTCACAAGATTTTTCAGCAGAAACACTAACTCAACAACCTACTTCTTTCAGAATTTGAAAGACAACTAAGATACACATGTGAGAGCAAGCCAGAACAAGGATGACCAAATGGTATGAACAAACCTGGACAAGTTGAGAAATGCTCAGTCCTGTTGTAGGTAGCAATCAGATGTTTAAAAATCAGACAAGTTTAGTGGCATTCTATATTCCCAGGTGTTAAAAATATTAAATTAGCTCATTAAACTTTAAATATGTTTCTTCATTGCTCTTCTTAGTCTTTTTTTAGCATTTAAGGCAAAAAATAAGGTACATAATTGAATCGTTTATTTCGAAAAGGTAACATCTCTATTTTGATCTCCTCTGTCTCTTTAGAAAATTAAACAGCGCACGGTTATATTTTTGAATGTCATAATCAATGAAAAAATGCCTTTAGTTAAGTACACAATCACTGCAATAATTTACCAAATAACCATTGATTATGACATTCAAAAATATAACCGTGCGCTGTTTAATTTTCTAAAGAGACAGAGGAGATCAAAATAGAGATGTTACCTTTTCGAAATAAACGATTCAATTACATTTAAATAAAAAAAGATTTAAAAAAACGAAAATAATCGTGTTGTTTTTGTGCTATTTTTCGAAAGTTCAGTCCCTTATATCTGCCAAACGCCTTTGAATAACAAAGCAACTTTTCTTTTATTAGAAAGCTGGTAAAAATCACTTAAAATACCACAAATGAAAAAATTTTTATCTTGCCCCCCACATGCATTTTTTAAGCGTTGAAAATTGGATTTTTTAAAAAATTTACAACTTTGGGGGGGCATATCTCATAAAGGGGGTGGAGTAACAAGCCAATTTTTTTTATACAGTAAGTAACCATGACTATAAATATATGATGAAAAAATCGGCTGGTTACTTTGAACCCTTCATGGGTTTTTTAATGTTCGAAAGTAGTAAGAAATGTCATTTTCGTCGTAAATTTTGACCTTGAAAAAATAAATATTTTTTTTTTAATCTGAAATTTATTGATAGCATATATAAAAAGATCTTTTTCTTAGCTTTCCAATGAGCTATATTTGAGCTCAAAATCTTTGATAGAAAAAAAGTTATAGTTCATAAGACAAAGCATCAAAACGCCCGATTTTCGCTGTTGCCAACAACAAAAATGGCCTATATATCAAAGGGTAATTTTTTTAAAAATAAAATGAACACTATTTTGAGCTCTGGGAAGTAAAAGGAATACACATGTAAATTTTCATCAAAATCAAAAATGGTGATGCGCACCCCATTTGTTGATTTAAAATGGAATGACCCATCCACCAGAAATAAACTGCATTAACACATCCGTGGTAACATTCAAAATTAAAATACAAATCAGGGACAAATAGGTAATACAAGATAGGCAGTCAAAGAAACAGTTGTGTAGGCATTATCATTATATCATTAAAAATTGGTGATTTAAAAATTTTCAAGGGTAAAGAACCAAATTTTGTTGGTTAAGAAATCACAAACCGGTGTGGAATCTTTTAGACAAAATATTTTGTTCATTACCTCTTAAAATTATTACTTTTTAATGAAATGTATGAGTGTCACGTGAGCGTCACGGTGTTTTCGTGGAATGGCCCTTTAGATCTTACCTATTATTCTTCTCTTCAGCAGGTCTACATTTGTGAAATCACTAGTTTCAACAAGCTATATTTTGCTACTAAAACATTTCTATATAGGGCAGAGGGGGGGGGGGGGGCACATGTGAACAAAAGTGACCTTTTTGAATATTTTTCATTATTCATTTGAGATATAAAAGAAACAAGTGTTATACATGATTTGTTGAACCAATGTCTCAACTTGGTTAAATTTTGCCACTTTAAGACAAGAACGACACCTTCTTAATGCCACTGTAAGACGAATAAAGTTCAAATCACAAAAAAAAGTTTCGGATGTATTTTTACTAAGAGAACTGGAACATAAAAGTATATTGGCACCTTCCAAAACATAAGATCTTCTGATAACTAAAAAACAAATGGTTTAGAACTTTGAAATTTCAGGCAGGATATAGTACTTGTGTTACCATCTATATATTTTTTTTTTCAGATTTTTCTCTTCGTGTTAACTGGGTAAAATATCGTTTGTTCACACATGCCCCTGTTTACATGTGCCCTCCTCCCCCTCTCCCCTACCAATTTCATATTTTCTGCAATTTTAATTTTAAAATTAAATAATTATCTTAGGATATTTCACCGTGCAGTAGCTAAAAACAATTAAAACTGTCAAATTTCTTATTGCCATAGAATAGAGTACACATTTGAGTTTCTTAAATTTTTACATTTGTATTTAATTTTCATCAACTTTTTTTAAATTTAATATTTGTTAAATTTTTTCATTAATCATTTTTAACTTTCTATCAGAGGTCTATGCACTTTTCCCATCAGATTTAGCCTATTTTCTCCTTAAGAATTAAAAAAGGAAATAAAGATAAATCAAATGCAAATAAAATATAAAACAATAACAATTATAAATTCAATGAATTAACCAATGTCGGTTGAGTGGAGTTGTGGTTTTTTTGCTTAAATTAATTTTCATGTGGCATTGGTCCCTTTTGCCTTTGGTCACAAAGCCCGGAGTCTGAGTCCTTAGTCGTGTGGAATTTCAAAATGTCCTCTTGTCAAGAGATCTCCTGGGTGTATATTTTGCATTAGACACTTAAGATTAAATTGCCTTTCTACCGTAATTTTTCAGTGAGAGTTCAGGTGTCCGCCATCTGGTGCATAATTCATACTGGGATAAAAAAAAAAAGTCTCAGTAAGGCGTTGGTGTACGAGGGATGATTAATAAGCAATGTCTCCAGTAATGCAAAATATTTTTATGCCTATGTAAAACAATAACAAAGATATCAGAGTAATAGAAATTTATTACTCTTACATATTGTAATATAGCCACCATAAAAAGCTACACATGTGCACTTGTCCTGTAAATTTTTGCAGTCTGTTGATGAAGAAAGATTTTAGTTAGCTCTGTATTCATTTGCAAATGGCTTCTCGAGCTTCGACATCCGCTACAATATGACATTTCAATGTTTGTTCAATTTTTGGAACAACCAAAAGTCTGAAGGTGCAAAATCTTGCCTGAAAGAGATGTTTTTATAACGTCCAGTATTTGGGGCACTGCAGTGTGATCGTGGAAAGACCTCCTTAACCCTTCACTGCACGATTTTTTATATTTTCAAGAAAAAAATCATTTGTTACCTTTTAAATAGCCCTGAGTTCAGGAAAAATGAAGAAAAAAATTAATCTTAAAAATATGCACCAAAAATGATGTTTTAATTGTTTGTTCTATATATGGCACAAAGCACATAGCATATGCTTTGTATACCGATAAGTTTAATAATCTACAATGTGTTTTGTGCCATAAGTGGTATAAACAAATTTTCACTAAGTGTATTTAAACATTTTTAGAACAAAGGAAATAATGACTTAGCACACTTCTAACGGAAATGCAGACACTCTTTCTTTCAAAAGCAAGAACTGTTATACCTAGACTAAAGCAACTAACTAGTGCATAAAAATCACACTAAACTGTTATAGCAATGTTCCAGAAGGGGCACAAAGCTCAGTTTAACTGCATTTAAAAATCATAGGAATATATGAGGGTTTATTTGGTTTGTGCCAGATCTGGCACACCGTGCAGTGAAGGGTTAAAGTCCAGCTTTGGCACCGTCAGACTTTTGGTTGTTAACAAAATTGAAGGAGACATTGAAATGTCAACGTTTTCATTGGAAGTTAAAATTCAGGCAGCTGTGAAAAATAAATTCTCAACTAACCGAAATCTTTCTTAATCAACGGAAAAAAAACTGGATAGAAGAATTACATAAATGTGTAGCTTTTAATGGTGACTACGTTGAAAAATTAGCATGCAATTGGAAAGAGTAAATCATTTCCTTCATTCTGATCTCTTGCTATTTTACATTTCAAAATATATAATATTTCATATTTTAAATTATTTCAAACTTCTGGAGACTTTACTTATCAATCAACCCTCATACCACTGACATACACAATGTTGGCATGGATGTCACGTGAAAAACGAAGCGCCATAGGGGCTCGGACAAATTATGGGTTCTATTGAATGTCTTAAATGAATACAAAAATAAATAAATGGAAAGTAAGTCGAGCCATTTTGACTTACCGTCTACATTATGCGTGTCTGTATTTCCACTTTCTTTTATATTTTTGATGGTATAACTTCTTCTCCTCTTGCATAACATGCAGCATATTTCTAACTTTTGTTTGATGTGTATCATTATCTTTAAAAGTGACGATTTTATTGATCGAACAGCACCATTTCTTTCACATATTCTGAAAGTGTAAAATGGTTTTTAAATAAGAAATTTCAAATAATAAGGTATATCAGAGATTCCCAACTTTTTTTCCCCGATTGCCGCACCATGTATTAAAATGATTAGCACGGGTCAGAACACATAAAAATTTCAAAACATTTTATTTGTTTCTAAATAACTCGAGAAAGTATGGGAAAAGAAATAAAGAAAAAAAGTGCTGCTATCATTAATTGATGCTTCCTTTATTAAATGCATCTGTTTGCGTTGTCATTAATCGTGCTTTTTAATTTGTTAATAATAAAAAAATGCCACACGGATCAGCTTCGCGGACTGGATGTGGCTCGTGGGCTTTATGTTGGGCACCACTGAAGTATATAATCTGGTAGTTCTAAAACTACGGTGGTAACAAAGTATACGTTGAGAAAACTACTAAGACTGATATGATGTGTAAAGAGAATGGCGATTCCTATCGGAGCACTGGGGCGAGAAAGGTGCCAAAAAATATAAAATTTTACAACATTTTATCAACCCTATTTTTTTTTTTTTTTTTTGAAATTAAACGATTAAATCATTCTACAATAATACAACTTTCCAACGAAACCTCATGTACGACATATATTGATGAATTGTACCATCAGAAATAGTTATGAAGAGAAACGTGCTTCGAAAAAAAGGAGCATTTGAACTCTTTTGATGGAAGTAAAAAAGTTTTTCCAAAGTATTTATTGCTAAAATAGCTCCACATAAAAATTATAGGATTTAGATGGATTCAAATGGCATTTTAACTTAAAAGGCAAAATGATTTTTTAATAAACTATAGAAAATATTATTTCTGAAAAATAAGTAAAATTGATAAATACTGTAAAAATAATGAAAAATATTGCAATAGACATTTGAAACAAGATGAATATGAACTTACTGTTTTACTTCTAATCCACAGGAGAACTATAGATAAAGTAAATCTGAAACCTTGAGTGTAGTTCATGCATCCTATAAGCATTTTCATATTCGTATGAGCTTTGCAAAACCTTGTGCACTTACGAGATATCTGTGCAAATATTGTCGCGTATGGAAAACATATCGAGGAAATGTGATGAGGAAATGAATCTCTGCCATTTCTGTTTACAAACTTAGCAAACAGTAGCGCAGGTAGAATTTTTATTTCTTTGGAGACAAGGAGGGCGAAGCCGTTGTAATTAAAAATTTTCCTATGTGATTTTGTTTGAGGATTTGGTCAGACAATCCTCAAATGTATTTATATAGATTCACTAAGATTGGCGATATGGTTTAAAACCAAAGATTCTTGTATTAATCCCCATAAATCCTTCGCTGCGCCTTAGCACGGCCAAGATTCCTATGAATCAACATTAAATTTTCCAATATTTGTAACATTATCTGCTGTAAAAGTATATTTTTTACATAAAATAACTTTTCCTAGAGGTTAAAATTAATGCAGAAAAGGAAAAAAGTTGCATTTTTGAAAAAACGGCTTCAAGTTGCCCTACTCTCATTGCATCCTCAATGTAGTCGATACTGAGAATATAGGTTTTTTATGCCCCGTGACGTCACATCTCGTGAGACATGAATAATCTCTAATCTCAAAGTCACTTCTAAGTTTAGGTATCTAGAATCGCGCTGAGAAATCTAAGACAGGGTAAGAAGACATGAGTTGTCTTCCTCGGCAGTGAGAAGCTGTTTGTTTATTACAAGTTTTCTCAACGGGGAGTGTGCCATAATGTTTATAAGTTCTGAAAATGTGGTTCAGTATTTTTTTACATTGAGAGTTTTTCTTTATTTTGAGTTTGACGTTGGGAGAGGCATCCATTTATTGGTAGTAATTGGAACTCTGCAACTTTGCCAATTATATACCCAGGTAGCACAAATACCCTTTAAACGTTTTATAAACGTTTTTAAGCGATTGTTACAACTTTAATAACCATTTTACAACCTTTAAAAAACGAAGTGTGCTACTTGGGTATAGTCATCCTTATTTTACTGATTAATTGGCCAAAATTTTGCAAATTGAAATGACTTTAAAGTGTGCCCAAAACTTGAATTTATATATCTACTTAACTAGGGTGTCGATCTAACCCAGTAGGGGGGGGGGGTACAGTTCCTTTAATAAAATGAGCTCTTTACTCAAATTCTATTTCCTATCAGGGGAGGGGGGACATTTCGTTTTCATCGTATCGTATTTAAGTTTAATTTTTCCTCACAGAATAATTGAATCATCGTTTTTCAAGTCTTAAAATGATAGCAAAAGTATAAAACATGAATCTGTTTCTTTCAATTCTCAAACATAAAGTGTTATAAGTGCATTTTGGAAAAAAGATCCGCAGACATGTGATTTAGGATCACCATTTTTCTCTTCTGCATTGTCCCAAAAATAGGGACTTGTACTTAATATTTAGAGAGTGAATATATATCTCTTTTTGCGAAAAGGTCAAAATATCGCGAACAGCAAAATTGAGTCATTGCAAAAAGCACAGCGCATGCATTAATTTTTACCCTTCTCAAACAACAAATGTTTTAACTACACATTTTTAAAAAGTGATACCTGGACACAGAGCACGACTTTGTAGGACATTGAGCACGAGCTTTATGTGCTGCCCTCCCCCCCCCCCCCAAAAAAAACAATATAATGAAGTAGCAAAATATTTTGGATTTCAAGTTTTCGAAAGAGTATTTTTAAATTAATTTTTTATCTTGTCATAGTGCGATATGAAATTTCTCCATTTTAAAAACTTAAGATAGATTTAAGGCCCCTTAAACGTTGGTGCCCTGTGCCTGTGTCCCATACACCTATGCCTTAATTTTGCCCAGCCCAGACATATGATTTGGAAGCTCATTTTTCTCTTCTGCATTACACACACAAAGAAGTCTTTACTTAGTATTTAAGATTGAAAATACAACTATTATTGCGGAAACAAAAATGAGTAAAGCAAAAAGGGGACTTTTACTTAAATTAATAGTATTTAAAGCCTGAATTTTAAACTATTATTGCGATAATGTCAAAATATCGCTAAAAACAAACACACGAAATCAAAGTCATGACGTTAAATGATTTAATTTAACAAATATTTTAAATATTAGTATTATATTTTTGAAGTATTTATAAATTTTTTCATCTTCAGTCAAAGCATTTGATACATTAAGAAGAATTCGTATAATGTATTTCGACACTTTACTTCACTTACGCTTGTATGCTCGTATGAGTTGAAAAGATGTACTAATTGCGATTTAAAATTCTAATATTTTTAAATTCCTGAAACACATATTAATCTGCCGAATGCTTCTCGAATCTTTTTGCTATCTATTTTGGAGGCTAAGCAAAAGTAGAAAGTTAAAGCAATGCAAGCGCGAATGTTGATGTAACGCGAGTTAGATACAGTGTCATTTGATTGGTCAATCGTTTTTCCTTCTCGATACGCGGTGGAAGGAGAGAAAATTCTCGCTTGAGCACATTTAGGGCTTTCAGAGTAGCACGAAATTTGACACGCGACTATTTTTCGGCGGTTCTTGCTTGTCGTGAAGGAATAATAGATGTCACTGGAAGTTCCAGGAAGTTACAGAGTAGAGCGCCTGATGCTACTAACTAGTTTTGAGAAAGTTTCATGAAAATCGACCGAACGGTCACGGCACTTCACGCGTAGCATAAAGACATTCAAACTTTCTTCCTAGTTTCATTATAATCGACCGAACGTTCTTAGTCCTACACACGTAACAGACAGACATACAGTCATCCAAACTATCTGATTTTTTATTAGTGGAAACTAAGTATGCATATACTGGGGCAAATTCTATTGATTCTGTGAATACTCCAATTTGCAGTTTATGCATCAATTTCCTGGAAGCTTTGGTGTTCTTTATTATAGTATCGATTAATAAGAAGGAGCAACGGAACAGGTTGAAGCTTTTTCTTCAAAAGAAATGAATACCGGTACTATCACGAAAATTAAGGATATTAAAGACTGAATTAAAAAGCTTTTTTTAACTGAAAGGCAGTTACGGTAAAAAAGAACAGCCGGGAAAGACCTAAAGCTTTGTCTTCGCGTAATGAAAGAAGAGTTTGCAAACTTGCATCTATATTGAAAAATACTTATCTAGAAAACATATTTAGACAATGGCGTATGATGAACTGTCTAATCTTCTATCGTACGACCTTCCTCGCATTTTCGCATGCCTGAGGAGAAAATAGAAGCGAAAGCACCGGCAAGTGCGTCACCTTCACCTATCACCCCTTTTTTAAATGGAAGCCTTCGTGACTGCCAGACCAGGAGTTCGCAGGCAGACAGTACATTACACAGCTAGAAAGCCATGAAGTTTCCTCTATACAGCAATATTGGCTAAACCTTAGTTGTTTCATTAGCACTTTTGATAGTTTTAAATTTATCAAGAAAGTCATGATGTGGGATAATCAGTGATTAATGAATATGATTTTTACGAAAAGAAATAGAATTTAAATAGACCAGACCAATGAAATAGGCCTCCACATCTAAATATTTTTTTTAACAAAGCCAGTAATTTATATTAGCATTAAAAATTTTTTTAAATACTTGTTTTCAAATTGCACCCCCTCTCCTAGAAAATACCTACATCTGATACTTCTGGCCAACAGAAGCAGAAAAAAATGTTACATATATTATCAAACGCCGACAATTTTAAGGCTGACAGTAAGAGAATATCGCAAAAAATATCACCAAACTGACGAAAAAATCATTATTGTATATTCGTTAGCAAGTTTGAGACAAAAAACTGGCGATATTTTCCAAGTGGTGACCAGTTTTTAACACTGATTTCCCTTAGCAAATGCGTAAAAGATCCCTTTTGGAAAATTCGATCACTCTATGTAGACTATGTAGTGAAATTTCAACCTTGTGCAGCAAACTGTTTTCGTTAGATACTTATGCACATACGCACATACAGATGTCTCGGGAAAACTCGTGATAATTAACTCTAGGATCCCCCCCCCCCACGCGGAAAAAGGGTATTTCGACTGTCCATACATTTGTAGGTACAGTGGTAGGAAAAAAAAACGAAACACTGGCTCGTATTCGAAGACTATGAACACTATAGACACGTGTAAATATATATATTTTTTTCAGGAATAATGTGTTCTACAAAATTCTATTGATAAATTGCTGTTAAGGGGTCGTCTTCATATAAAAATTGGCATAAACTTCAAAATTTTCTATGAAACCCTCCTTTTTTTCTACATATTTGTGATCAGCATCATCATTTTACTTTGTATACCAAATCGTTTTAAATTTGCTCCAGCTGTTGCTTCACAATAGCCCTGAGAATAACCACCCCGTAATGTTAAATTTTTTTTTATAATTGTGCATATAATACCTAAACCTCTTTGGGTATTGCAAAAATTGTTTTTTTTTATATCAAAGTATGAACCAACCCAGCAATAAAAACGTCTTTTACTTCATCTACTTATATTAAAAACTGAGTATCTTTCTATCTTTCTTTCTAACTATCTTTCTTTCTATCTATGTCACGCTTCTTTCTCCTGAACGCCAATGAACTGAAAGTTGAACCAGGTACCGATAGATAGGTAATTTTTCAGGCTTCATTAGTTTCAATTTAAATAATTATACGATTTTAATTAGCGAAGATATCAATTAATAAGTAGTCAAATTTAAAGCGATTAAGCCTAATAAATGATTAAATATGAAATCCATTGTTGCAAAATGTTCATTGGTTGTTATGAAACAGTAATAACAATAATAATGAGAATTTACAATGAAGGCTTAACTAAATCAAACATGAAACTCATTAGAGGGTCACGTACGTTGTTCTTTTATCGGGCACAGGACATCTCCGCCGCAACGTAGGACATATCGCTGCAAAATTTATCTCTATCCCCCCCCCCCCCACACACACACACATGAGACATCTCCGCTGCGTCTCTCCCCGTCATTTCTATAAGACAGGACAAATCCGCCGATTGAGCTGGTAGAGTGCAATATTTGGCGAAGTAAAATTGGCGAAGTTTAAATTGATTTGCACTGCATTGTGTGTTTTTTTTTTTTTTTTTGACTTCTTTGCGATTTTCCCCTTAAGTATTCCTGGAATAAATTCCGTTTTTAAATTAGGTCTTTGTCGCCAAAAGAAGATGTGTCGCCAAGAATGAAAATTTTAAGCAGTAAACCCTTTCTAACCCTTGGAAATGGCACGGCGGATTTGTCCTGTGCAAGGCAAACGGGGGATAGGAGTCGCGCGGAGATGTCCCATGCGGGGCAGAGGGCGATAAAATTTGCGGCGGAGATGTCCTGTTCCGCTTTTATTGCTAGCTACTTGTAATTTTTTGAAATATAAATTAGTTGAAAAGCTATCTACTTATATCAAAAACTGAGTATCTATGTCTGCATCTTTCCTTTGAGCTAGCTGAACTTACTGAAACTTTCCTCACCATCTTGAAGGCGCGAAGTGCCCGTGCAACATCCCAATAATTCGAATGATTTTTTGATGCAGGAAAAAAGAAAAGGTGCGAAGGCGCCTTTTAGCGAGCCGCCTTGGCGGGGAATAGTTTCTTGAAATTTTCCTCACTACTTTCAAGGCTCGAAGTGCCCGTGTAACGCCGGGCCACGTGTGTGGTATGTCTTGAAATCTAATGAACATTAAATTACATCAAATAATATAACTTCAAAATGAGGTAAAATTTAGAGAAGGGGGACGTTATGCATCAACATGCCGCAGGAAGCTAATCTAGCTGTCCTGGCAGCTAGTCTCAGCTGAAAGTTTGAATTTGTTATGAATTATGAAACTAATATCTGAAAAAATGATGATCTGGAACCATATAATATTTTGGTGGAGAAACAATCAAGAAGTGAGTTCAAAGAAGAATCCAAAATGGGAGCTCGAAATATCCAGTAGTTTTCAAAATATGCTAAATGATCCAGTTTTTGCGAAATTTAGGAACCATATACTATTGTGCAAACTGAAACAACAGCAGTGAATTTCTATGTAAAGAAAGAGGAATATGCTCAACAATCAGTTGTAGAAAATACTCAGCGTTTTTATAAAGTATTTTATTTTCAACGGTAACTATATGTTGAAAGCGAAACGGCTAATAAAACTGCTGCGTATATTTTAAAACTGGTAAACAATTCATTTTTTTTTAATAATGAGAAGTCTTCTTTCATGCAACATACAACAATTCAGAAAACTTCTTTCGCAGTTACTTGATTTTCACAGGAAAATGTGACATCTCGGAAGGTTATTCGGAATAATCTGTGACGATTCGCGTTTTTTTAAATTATGTGAAACGGTTTTAGCATTATTTCCAACCCTAATACAGTAGTTTAAAAATACAAACTTCTAAAACTTAACATCTCTCCAGCAGGTATGTGCTGCCTGAGTTAGTGCGTAGATAAAAGTATGCATCTATCTTTGTTTAATCAAAAATATAGAATGTTGCAATATTTCCTTGAACTCTTAACAGTAGGATTTTTTCTCCAAAGTTGCAAAAAAATTTATAACCTTAGCGATACTCTGGAATTTTTAATTAATTACTTGAAGCGAAAAATAGCGAGTAACCTTAGTTAATTTCTTTGAAAAAATATGATTTGTCTACTCTTTGTAAACTTTGACCTAGAAAGTAGCATTTTAAATGCGGTGGTGGTCCCTAAATCTTTGCTCATAACTTTTTTTCTATCACTCATAGAAAAAAAGTCATTTTCTATGAGTGATATAAACTCATCGGTCATAACTTTTCGCTCATAACTTTTTTTCTACTGGTCCTAAAGTAATGCCGCTTGGTACACAGCTTACTTTTGGCAGTCTGCATCTAATTATGTAACCAAATGTAGGGGTTCCTATTGGAAAATTCAGACTTTGCGTTAATTTCACTTTGTATCTGACCCCTTATCAAAATTTTATTCACATTGTTTTAAAGAAAACTTGAATCCGTGTTAGAAGATGCCTTTCTTTTGTTCATAGCAAGTATAGCAGCCGAATAATTCAGAGTGTTTCGTTTTTTTTTCTATGACTATAAGTTTGGACGAGCCGAAAAAAAACTACTTTTACTACACTGCGTCGCAAAAGTTAAAGCACAATGATAATATTTGAATAAAAAGAAAACTATTCAGAAGAATGCTCCTAAATTTCTACTGTATGTTGAAAAAATGATCCCAAATACATGTCGGCAGTTTTGATAAATATAACCAAAACGAAATCAGAGATTACAAAAGACATTTTTCTCTTTTTGCTCTCTCAAAAGTATACGCACGAGACCGATTTCGTGCAAATATCTCTTAAAACCTGATTGGTGTAGAAAAGAAGGGATTTTTGCTTAGCTATAACGTGCAGAGATTGCTCACTGAGTAGTTAAAATCCCAGAATCTCTTCTGTTTTTGTCTAAAGAAGATGAGAAAGTTTGGAAGCCGAAATTTGAAAATGAATCCACTTTTTTTTTGTCTCTTAAATCGATCCTAATATGGTAGTGAGTAATGTTTTACTTCGTGGAAAGCAAATTCAGACATGTTTATCAATCAAAAAAGTCAAGACAAAATATTTTCCTTAAGTATGAAGGAATTGAAAAAACGGCTTGGACTGAAAATTTGTCCCTTAATTCTACAAAACTTCAACTTGGATCAAAACCAGCTTGTGACAGTATAACTAGATGAACAGCTGAATCAGGATATATTGAAAAACAAAACAATGTGCTTGAGTGTTTTCGGAAACAAACTCCCAAATTAGTCAGATTTTAATCTGAAGGGCAGCCCAGTATATGCTCCTAGACTCTTTCCTCAAGTCACGCTAATGGAATAATAATCCATCTAGCCCATACAAGCTTTATATATTTTCATCATAGATAGTAACATTCTTATTTTAGTCACGGTGACACATGTGCAGCTTTTCCCATTAAAATCTTGCTTATTTGGGACACTGTTTCCGGAAAAACTCAAGCACATTTATTTTGTTTTTTGATGCATCCCGATTCAGTTGTTCATCTACTTATGTTGTCACGTTCTGTTTTTGATCCAAGTTGAAGTTTTGTAGGATTAAGGGACAAGGTGTCAGTTCGAGCCGTTTTTCAAGGCCTTCATCTTCAAGAAACGTAATTTTTCTTGGCCTTTTTTGATACGTACGCGCTCATGTCTGAATTTGCTCTCTCCACGAAGTAAAACATTATATACTAGCACAGTAGGATCGATTTAATGGACGAAAATGATCTAAGTCGATTAATTTTTGAATTTCAGCTTCTACACTTTCCCATCTTTTACAGATTTTGGGATTTCGATTATTCATTGAGCAATCTCTGCATTTTATATTCAAATAAAAAAATATCGCCTTTTGCGATAACAAAAAATAACGTCTTTTGCTATTTCTGACTTTCGTTTCAGCTATATTTTTCAAAACTCCAGAAACGCATTTGAGATTATATTGTCTACCTACAGTAGAAGTCGAATCAGTGAGTGCATAAACAACGTAAGTCCAAAACTTCAAATTGTTCAGGAGAGAGAAAAAACGTCTTAATTCTAGCACTGTTTCCACGGTCAACGTTCAAATAACAGGCCCCGTGTCTTTCGAATGAGTAACCTGACTGACGTGATTTTTTACCTCAACACGCATCTTGCCTCCCACAGCTCATTTCCACAAGAAACGAATTTTCGAATTTTCGTGACTGATGTTGTTTTTGCACTCACCGATTCAATTTGAAAGCATTCCTTTGAATAGTTTTCTTTTAATTCAAATATTTGCATTGTACTTAAACTTTTGAGACGCACTGCATGTAAGATGAAGTAAAAATGTAAACCTAAGTGATCCATTTATTAATTGAAACAAATTTTAATGCTTTTTTTCAGTTTCGAAAATTGAGTTTTCAAACTCTCTGGGTCATTTTGAGTGTCCTAACTTTAATTTTCTTTCTTTTTCTTCTTCTTTTCTTAAGTCAAAACAACTGATTTCCAAAGTGTGAAATAAAAATTGATAAAATTTTATCAGATCTTACAATACTGATGAAATGATGTACCGATGCATTTTAATAATCAAATCCGTTTTACTGCACAATGCAAATAAAACTAGTCTTCCTGTTTTAATGAAAATATTTATTTGTAGAAGAAATTATTATTGGGTTAGTGTTATTATGTAAAATATTTGAATAACTGACATGACATATGCAATCTCTTTATTAAATAACAATAATAATTATAAACAAAGTTTTACAATTATTTAGAACACGAACAATATATTTCACAGCTTTAATGAAATCCATTTGTTTACATTTTAAGCCTGAAAATGTATTGTACTTGATGTTAATGTATGTATAATCAACACACCACCAATTCAGTTATTCCATCCATGGACTGCAGTTTCGTGCTTTTTGGCACTCGTCAGGATGGAATAGGAATTAAACGAGCTCAAGGCAGAAATTCTCTTAACCCTTTAAGCGGTTTGCCCGTACGGTGTACGTGCTACCCGAAATTGGCCTCATCTGATTTGCCCGTACGGCGTACGGGCATCGATATTTTCAGATTTCCTTTTCTGGTTTTCCCGAACTGTTCGGAAAATTGTAAACCTCAAAATTCACAGTAAGTGTGAGAGAAATTTTTGCATAATTTGTAAACCATTCATTACTGCATGCAGAATGTACTTGAAAAAAGCAAATATTTCGGGATTTTGTGACCAAAATTGTAAAATAAAAAATATTGTAAAAGCATTGAAAACGAAAAAAAAAAATTAAATATTCTTTATATTCTTATTCTGTTATGTATGGTACTTAACTATATGCAATAAAAAAATATGCCTTTTTTGGAAGCATTTCTGGTAAAATAATTGACCACTTAAAGGGTTAAAGAGCAAAGAAAGCCAACCCACAGCTTTATGTATGTAATATTGCCTGAAAGATATACTTATAGTGTTGATATGGATATTTTCTTCACAGAAAGATTGAATCATGTATTTTTCGTTCACTGCTTTATGTGAATATGAAAAAGGTCAGTAGTACATAAGTTGTCGTTTTTTTTTTTTTCTGTTATAGCTTGCAAGATTCTCGCAACGATTCTAAGCAACATTGCTTTTCTAAAATACCGTTTTTTTAAAGTAAATTATTGAAGTAAGTTATTTCTTATAGGTAAATATTCTTTGCTTTCAATTATTTTTTATAGACCTTGTTAATTATCCAAACGGAAACATAAGTGGGTCTTAAACTTTTTGTACTAAAATTTTGTTAAAATTATTCAATTTAGAAGAAGTAAAAATGGTAAGCAGCGATTAATGACGACCGCAACTCATCAAGTTGTTGCAGTAAGTTTGGGTACTGCAAGAATAGGACAAAAGTATTTCAACCAGTATTAACTTCAAAGTTTATTATATATCTGTACCGTTACATAACAGTGAAGGCACTTCTTCTGTGGAATAACATTCTCATGGGTCGATGCGGATCAAGATTCTACATACAATGCAGTCTTTAAGACAGTCAAAATTGCCATGTTTGGATTTACGTTAATCTGGCTCTGAGGTACAGATATAAAATTACAGCGATGGCATTGAAGTTTCAGTGGCTGCCATTGAGCGAACAAAAAGGTATTGTTTATTCGATTTTAATGCAGCTGTTCATAAATGTATACTTATTTAATTCAATGAATTTAAGACTAATTTGGATTATTTTTACCTCCTAATACTGTTTCTTCTTTCATACAAGGATGAACATGCATCACAACTTGTAGCAGGTAAGTACCAGTTCTTCTTTTTTCAAGTTTACGTGAGTTTTCAAGTGTAAGGGCCATGCTCCACATCAGCGTAAAACGCGACCGAAACTGAAGGCAGAAACCGAAAATCCGGGTACTTTCCATAGGAACACCATTGAATCCATTTTACGCTTCTGCATATTTTTTTTGCTTTACGTCGATGTGGAGCACGGCCCTAAGACAGAATTTTGATCCTACATTGAAAAATACGTCTTGAAGAATTAAGGGCTTCGTTATTTATTATCTTGTGAATTTCAGCCGTAATTTAAAAGGGTGAAAAACTAAGAACAAACAGTGCAAACACTTTGTTAGTGTCTACTTTTAAAATATCCTTGCGGTATAGTCTTGGAATGAATTCGGGACATGACCAACCCAGACGCTGAACAATACCATTTGCAGCACAATTAGAGCTTATAGTTTTTATAACAAAGCCCTTAGCCTCAGGCATAGAAAGGAGTAGCTTTTTCAACAGGAACTCAGCAACCACAGGAGAATCAGCGTACAGGGGAGTAACATGAGCTTCACCACGGCAGCTTAACTTGATAGAACCGAAACCCAGGCATGATCCGTTCTTGATGGCCACGTATGTATGACTATCCGCTTCTTCGCAACTGAGTCTGAGGGCAAGATCCAACTTGTTACCAATAAGAATCGAAAAATATTCGGATATCAGAGGAAGGTCAGCTTCCTCATATGGCCGAACCTCAATTTTTTCTGAAATTCTTTCTGACAATTTATTCACTTGTAATCTCTGTGTGGTTCTGTAAAACAAGATAACCCACTCTTTTTCTTCAATAGGATAACCACATGCATCCCTGTATAACTCGATCTTTCCCGGCAGGGCACTAACTGCGGCATTTCGAGAGCCAATGCGTTTATTGCAAGCATTCCAAACCTGTTGAAAATTTGAAAACCATGAATGGCGTCACAGACATTTCATTAAAATATATTGAACAGATATATTTAAAAGAAATTGTAAAGAGGGCGTCACACATAGAAAAATTCGTTAAACGCAACTCTCATTTCGATCGCAACTTCTACTCTCCAGTCAACTTTATCCAGAAAATATCTATGTGCTATATTATTTCTGGCAGGTAGTTGAGTGATAAGTCGAAGTTGCAGTGGAATCGGGAGTTGAGGTAAACGAATTTTCTTACCTCTGACACCCGCTGAACCAATTAAAAGTTTTGAGCAATGAAGCAAATTCAAAAACTTATATTTTTGCAAACTAATGTTGCACCTAAAATAAGAAAATACGCAACATTGTGACCTTAAAATTGTGAATAAAAAGCATAGAGCGCCGTACCGTAGAATGGAATGAATAGAGAGAGTGGGTGAAAAGGAACAAAACTTCCAAATTATATAGAAATAAAAATTAAAAAATTGATTTTGACACATTGAATTCAAATTATGTTTTTCGCAATGGTGAATTACAATAGGTGTGCAGGCGTGTACTGCAGTGCTAAGCGCAAAAGTGGTATCTGCAGTCGAGCTAAAACTGAGATATTACTGCAGTAAACAGCCGCCCCTAAGCAAGGGCTAAGGCAGAAACATGCAATACACCGCCAGCTCGTTTATTCCAACCATGGACTGCAGTTTCGTGCTTATTATGCACTCATCAGCATGGAATAGGAATTAAACGAGTTGGAGGCAAAAATCCTCTTATAGAGCAAAGAGAGCCAACAAAAACTGGTAGCTAATGTGGAATTAGAACACCAGCGAGCGACCGCACTTGGTACGATACAGCTCGAAAATTTTGAGGCATAGCTCTCGGGTATAAAGCAGTAAGTAACGGCCCCTAAGCCAGGGGTAAAGCAGAAACATGCAATACACCACCAGCTCGTTTGTTCCATCCATGGACTGCAGTTTCGTGCTTATTATGCACTCATCAGCATGGAATAGGAATTAAACGAGCTGGAGGCAAAAATCCTCTTATAGAGCAAAGAAAGCCTAATGTTAAAATTAGATTACCAGCGAGCGACCGTACTTGGTACGGTACAACTCGAAAATTTTGAGGCAAGGCTCGGGTAAAGCACGAAACTGCAGTCCATGGTTGGAATAAACGAGCTGGCCGTGTATTGCATGAGATATTACTCTTTAAAGTCTTGCGCCTTCATGTATTGGATCCAGATGATACGTTTTCAGATTTTTTTGAAAAATATTTCCCGTTCTCAAATGACTATAAAACATTGTACGTGGATAAAATACATCATAAAGAACCACTTCGTGACCGTAATTCGTTTGTTTAAAAATTTGCAGATGCGACTTTGTGTTTAGCACGGCAGTGTAGGACGTGTTGCCCCGTATCTGCAGGAGTTTGTGTGTGTTCTTTCGCCACAATGCAGGACTTGGGTGCTCCATGCCCTGCAAGATGGAGAAGAAGCAAGTCCTGGTGGACGTTCCGGAAGATGGCACAGTGGAACGCATTGTGGCAGACTGAGCATTTCCAATCTGAGAAAGGGACTACGCACCGTCTGTGGTCAAAAAGAAAACAAATAGCAATTTGTCGTTACTCATATATATATTTTTTCTTTTCTTTTCTTTTCTTTTCTTTCTTTTTTAGGAAGGTAATAATCGTAAGGACTTCAGAAAAGAAGTTTATACATTCTAAAAATGCGATTGAATTATTACATATACATGCCACAAGAGTAAAACCAAACAGCTCCACGTTTTCATCGTCTGCCAAACTTTGTGTAAGTAAAGTAAAAAATATCTTTTCGTGTATTAAGCTTTAATAACGTATTTTTTTTTATTAGGAACAGGCTTGCACAACAGTCTACCGTATTGTAATTAGCGAATTCTTGAAACTGCATCCTAAAAGAGTGAGGAATTTCTTACGACGGCAATATGTTTGGATTTATGGAATTAATCGTATTTTTCTTGTTTCAATTCTTTCTTTAGATTACTGTGATGGTTTGTTTCGCCCCACATCACTATTTTCACGTTACATATAAAAAATATATGCACGTAGGAGAGTAGCAAGGGGGAAGGGAGGTTATCCCTACACACGCTTTGTTTTTTAAGCTATATTGTCCATCCTAAAAAAAACTCCCCTCTTGCTAGCTGTACCAGTGTATGTATGAATGGTAATCCAAATATTAAGCCTAAATTTTAAAAAAAAGAAAAAAAGGAAATGAAAAATATAGGATATAATCTATTCACAAAATCATCGTTTGAAAATTTCAACTGCTATGGTAGTATTTAAGAGAATGACAAAGAGATCATAGTGTCCGCAATAAAATATTCTCAGAAAATAGTTGGCACCCAAACACACAATTTCTCAAAAAGATTTCATTACGCCAGTTCTTAAAAACTTCATAACTATCTGTCCAAAGTGTTGTTCTCAATCAAGGTGGAATTTGTGAGACAAATTTAACAAATTAAAGTATAATACCGTGATAAGAAACGAAAGAGATGACAGCATGATTTTTTTGCAATGCCATCTTAGTTTTTAATTAAAAGTAAAAAAAGGAATAATGTTAGAGCAATAAACCATTTTTTTCCGAAAATTTTTAAGGGAGAACTG
>JAXGGA010011805.1:0-41007 GCA_038373865.1 Uloborus plumipes | reverse complement strand
GGGCGAATCGTCAGTCTGAGCAGTTTTTTCAATTCCTTCATAATTAAGAAATATAATTTTTCTTGAACTTTTTGGTCGATACGCATGTCTGAATTTGCTCTTCACAAGTGAAAAACAATGTACAACCATACTAGAGCCGATTTAAAAGACACAAAATTAATAAAGTAGGTTCATTTTCAAATTTCAGCTTCCAAACTTTCTCATCTTCTTTACACGAGAACTAAAGAGCTTTTGAGATTTTGATTATCTATTCAGCAATCTCTGCACTTCATAAATAAATAATACAGTCCCGCATTTCCACCACCAATCACATTTCAAGGGATATTTGCATAAAATCTGACTATTGTCTAAACTTTTGTAACAATGTTAAAAAATATCTTTTGTAATATCCAAAATTTGATTCCAGTTATAGTTATAAGTACTCCAGACACGTATTTGGGACCATATTGTGTACCTGCAGTAGAAATTTGAAAGCATTTCGTTGAATAGTTTTCTTTTTATTCACATATTTGCATTTTGTCTAAACTTTTGCATCGCAGTGTACATATCTTTTTAAACATAATAGCATCATTCGCATGCAACATTTCCTATAAATAAATGTAAAAATGTCTATTTAAATAAATGAGTAATTTCGGGATTACGGATCAAAAAATGTCAATTTTTTTATGCTTATTTTCATACATACATATCTTTTTAAACATAATAGCATCATTCACATACAACATTTCCTAAAAATAAATGTAAAAATATCTATTTAAATAAATGAGTAATAAATGAGTATTTACCTGTAAAGTTGGCTTTCTGTATGGCAGAAATCATTATACTTTGGAGTTGGCGCCTACTCTTATCTTAAATCTACAGCTCAAAACACTGTATAGTTGTGTTATCAAGGAGCAACAATAGTAAATAAAAGCATCCGAAACTATAAAAGGGACATGTGAAATAATTCGGGAAAGACTGGTTGCGCAGTGTTAATTTTCACAGTGCCCGAGCTATACTCGGGATGAGCCAGAATGGAACATTTCGCTTGCCCGAGTCCAGCTCGAGAAAAGCCGGGAAGAGGTTTTAAAGTCTCTTTGTTCCACTTCTCCGGGCGTTCCTGGGACTCTTTTTAAATCCACGATAGCTCTAAACGGGTGTTTGAGCGTTTTTATAAGATTTCATATATAATAACATGCTTGATGAAAGAGATTTGTTTTAAAAGTTTGAGAACAATATATTTTTTTCATTCTAATCAGAGTTAAATGTTTGATAAAAGAATTGCAGGTACTTATTTTCATACGAAAATAGCCTGAGTTTTGTCAAATGTATGAATAATTACATTAAATTTAAAAAAGAGTTAAAAAACTAAGCTCCTCGTGACCTCCCATGCAATTAAGTCACGAGCCTAACCACTATGTTTTTCCAGTTTTACAATGATAATAGAATTAGATTGAAAATTGAAAATAAATTCTCATATTTTTTGCACGAACTAACAGGTGGCGTAGGAAAGGCTGTGGTTCAGACCCCTCCTTTAAAGCTCGAAATGAAACTTCTATAATGAAAATGAAAGTAATTCTCTTTTTTTATAAGATATTTTTCATCAATGAATGAATGATATACAGGGAAATCCTGTTACAAGGAACTTCATGGGGACAGCAACTTTTGTTTGGTGCAATGTGAATTTCGTTGTGATGGAATTCAAGCAATTTGATAGAAATTAAATCTGGACTGAATATGGATTTCGTTATGATGGATATTTCTTTGTATAATTCGTTGTAATGAGATTTCACTTTATGTGTAACATTTAATATCAAATTATGGCTGCTTCTATCTACGGTGCCAAGTATCAGGGTTGGCTATTTTTTGCCTGGACCCTCATTTTGAGAAGCCAAAGCTACTACAATTAACCGATTTAGTTCCTTTTTATATGGAATAAAAATCTTACTAGACTCAGTGGAGCCCCAAGCTTAAATTGTTTGAAGCTTAAATTGTTGTTGAAATCCTAAATTTGCTGATTGGAACTCCAAATTTTGCTGAATGATTTAATACGGGTATGCACACATGATAAAGGGAACAAACTGACATTTAAAAATTGCAGTTTTGCAATAATATCTTCAAATTTGCCGAATAAAAAGGCAAAAAATTGAGAGGTCACAGCGACCTCCCGTGACCTCCCATCAAGACGCCTGTGGCTAGACTGTGAAGATCCCATTAAATTGTCCGCTACTATTTACGTTGAAACGTTTTTTCAGCATGATGCCATGTTTCGATGTAAGGAACAGCAGAACTGTGGTTCCCTTTTATTGGTTCCCAGCTGTTGCATCAGCTTTGAGCCGCAGCTGCGCGCCACATGAGCGCTTCCGACGCTGAACGGCCGAGAAGAAACGAATTTATGAGCATCAACGGAAAATAATTCGTTTTTTCAGGCAAAAGAAGCACGCAGCTGATATATTCACTTGCTGTAACCTTCACAATGCGGGTAGTTTGATAATTGTCACGTTGGACGGAGACACTGAATTTATGGAGCCATAGTGTCAACGTTCTGTGAAAGACGGTAAAGTGAACAGGATTCGTGCAGTACTTAAAATGCTTAATTTTAACAAAGAGACTATTGTTAAAAACGTAATAACAACGTTCAAAACTTATAGAGAGTAATGAGACGGACATTTGTTTCTGCGTTGCAAGAAATCTGCTTTTCAATGCAGAAAATCCTTAAAAAAAAGCCTAAAAATATATTTTAAAAAAATCTGAGCGGATAATGCTCAAAAAAAAAAAAAAAAAAATTCCACTAGGAAAATCGGGTGTTCTGGAAGCATAAAAGAAAAAGTCTATTATTACATTTAGGGGACAAATTGTACTTGTTGAATGTGAAGAAATACAAATAAAGTATTTAACAAAATTAGGAACATTAATATTGTGGAAAAGGCTGACATTTTGAAAATAGTGAAAGGTTCAATTTTCCACCAATGAGCCAATCTTATGATTAATGTAAACGAACTCATTTTTTCCATAAAAAATTATTTAAAATACATTGCTACAAAACATACAATTTAAGTTTTTTGCATGTGCTAAATGGCAGTAAATAGGATGTCATTTGATGTCATTTGACATCCTATGTCAAATATGTATGTGCGAAATTGGAGATTTAATATTAATTTTGAGGCTAAAAAGGAGACAAATTTCGTACTTTAATTCGTGGGTAATTCCCAGTTAAGGGAACGCCCGTTTTGCATTGTTTGGGACTTCGACTTGACAGCATTTAAATGTTATGTCACACACAATAAAAAACTCAAACATTACATTATCTCAATATCTACTAAGGATACTCGATATCCGCTACTTCCGGCTGTGCGTTAGCCTATTGAACTAGCGTCAAGCATCTTCTTTCGAACAGAAACTGGCGAAAGGATGAAGAATACTTCCTACCAAGAAGGAAGAGGCCTTATTAAATACTTGCAACAGGAAACCTCGAAATAGCGTGTAAATGATATTAAATTATTATAGCTAGTACGACAGGCAAAAGTCAGCCTTGGCGACGAGGAAGGCCATCCGAGATATTATGTCATAAGGTTCAAATAAATTCTTCAATGTTAGTGTTTATCTATTTATTTATTTATTTTTACATCTTACAAGAAGTTTATACAAAACCTGGAAAAATTAATTAAGCGTTTTATTTGTTTAGATAGCCTTTAGTCCATTTCCGCACGTCAGAACTACTGGCGCCATAAATGGGCTTGATGTTACGTAAATCACGTAAGTACGAAGGATTTTGCGCGGAAGAGTCATTTATCGTAAAAGTATCAACTCTCCATTCTGCTTCGCGTTTATTCAAGTTTTGCAAGAATGAATGATTTGGACAAACATAAAACATTTTCACACTTCAAGGACCAGTTTCTCCAAATGTGACTAGATAATGATCGAGATGCGCGAGAGTCGTTATATTTTGAAAAATATTGGATGTTTTTCTCTCGGGTAAATGAAAACGCTATGTAAAGAATCCTTTGTTCGAATTAGGTGGAGTGGATAAAATGGGTCGTAGGGTAAAATGAGGCAGTGTGTAATTAACTTACTGTAGGACCGTTATAGGATAACGCCCGGGGAGAAAATTATCTGCAGCCCCCCCCCCCCTCGCCCAAAAAGTTATTTTTATTTTAGTTATTACATTACTATACACGCGATAAAATGCATACAGAACCCACTTTTCGAAGTGATTAATATGGTGTTTGTAGAAAAGTTACATTCTTTTAGGTATTTAAAAGAAAGCTTCGTTTTTCGACAAATGGCAGGAAAATTGTCAAAAAGTTGCCGGTTTTCTGGTTCCCGTATAAAAAGTTCTATACTGTATGTCGCAGTTAAAACAATTAAGAGAAAACTATTAAGATAAAGTTCAGGTGTAAAATCACGTACTGTAAATGCACGCTCGGCCGTCCGCTAAATTTGAGACGACATTTTATGCGGTGCATGCATTTCTCATTTTATGATTTACTAATTATACTTTTATTCACGTATGAATTCTTAATATTTACTATTTTTGCTCTTGTATATCTTTCTCAGCAAATATTTAAGCTATTTCTATCATTATCACACTTTCATAGCAGCCAAAAAAGTACATTAATTCTCCATTGAAATGATCACCTCAATTCCCAGTTTATTATTAGAAACAAAGATGGATGATCTCATAGAGTGACAAATTTAACTTAGGTTCCAAAACATTACTAACAGAAGTAAAATGTCCTTTGAAAACAACAGAACGTGTTTAATGTAGCATTTTCTGAAAGATAGCACTGATACTTAGTGAACCATAAATGAACGAGCTGGGCAATGGAGTGCCTCCAGTGAATCATAGTCAAATGTCTTTGTTTATTTGCACAAGAAATGTGTGCACAAATAAGTGACACATAATAAAGCAATTGAACTTAAAATAGTCATTGAAATGGATCGCTTAATATTCGGAATGTCCAGTCCAAGATGTCTTTTGAGGAATTAATTACAGTATTATTTATTTAAAATTTAACTTTCCTTATTTACTAGCATAAAATGTAAAATTGGGTACTGAACTGACATAGATCTGGGCACCTTTACTTCAGCGGATATGGTAGGAACTGGAGCATGTTGAGTCAAGCTACAGATGAGTCCCTTGTATATAAAAGATAGCAGAAAACTTCTGAAATCATTGCTTCAAGTAGTCTACGAGTTGGTGTACGAATTCTTCTTATTGTGATGTTCGTGATTGCTGTTAACAGCAAACTTTGAACAGGTATTTGTGAATTGGGGTACGAATGGCTCGGACTGTGGTGTGGTTTCGGACATTGATCTTCGTGCTTGCCCTAATTGGCAGACTTTTAGCAGGTATTTGAAATAGTCTTCTTTTCATGTTCATATAGGTAGTTTAAAATAGTTTTATTGATATTCAGAAAGATGAGATATCAAGCTAGGCTGAGAAGCACTCTTTTGGTCAGGCATGCTTTTAGGCTACGTATTAGTATTTTGTTACGTATTAGCATACGTTAAGCATTTTGCTTAGGTGGAGCTGGTGTTAATAGGAGACTGCATTGAATGAACTGATGAAACTGCAATGTTCCCTGTGAACTTCAAATGTAATATCTTCGTTTGACGTAACTTCTTTTTCTATTTCCAACATTAAATGAAGAACCACTATTAGTGGGTATAACGCGGCAAATTGTTGCAAAAAACGCTGTATATCTATACAAAGATGAGTTGACTAATGTTCTTGATGAGTTCTTGAGAAGAAAGTGTTCTAAAAAAACGTCCTTGTGGTTTTTCTATAATAAGAGAATAACGCCAGGTGGCAGGGCAGAGAATATTTAAAAATGAATAATTAATTAATTAAAAATAAATATAAGATGGCAGTCGCAGAAAAGGTCGAAATAAGCTATGCTTTTGCTATGGGTTGTTGAACAACATTAGCTTATATCGTTGAATGTATATTGAAACAATTAATCAAATTAAATTTCAATTAATGCAGTTGAATTTAGCAAAGTTGCTTATTGTATCCCACCCAATCATACAACATAGTCAAACAAAACAAACGCGTACTGTAAAAGATATTTAAAAATTCATGATGTTCAACAGTTTCTTAAAAAAGGTTTAACTGAAATTCAATTATCTTTGGAACGGTATAAGTGCTGTCGCGAGTTAAATTTTTTTATTCAATTCAGTGCACTAGAAACATGGTGAGTGCGTATAGAATTGACAAATGTTGAGAATTGAACTCGCTTTTTTTAATCTGTGTGGTTTTTTTTTTCTTTCTTTTTTCCTTTTCATTTTACTCCTGTACATCCCATGAAAAGCATAGCAGAAAAACTCGACTCACGAAATGCTGCTATTCATCATGGAAATGATGACTCCTCTCCCCACCTCTCTTTGTGTACAGCGACGATGATATCAGCATGGATAACAACGGTGGGGGTGAATTAAACTAGAGCGATACAGCTTGCATCTTTTGAGACGGAAGGTTCTTAGAAGACGCTCGCGAAGAAACCAGGGTTGAGTCTGTTCTGGCAGGGGCGGAATAGTTTTTGGGAGGGTCTACGAAAAGTAAAAGCTGCCAACCCCCCCCCCTCTTCCCAAGTTTTCTTTTATATAAAAAAGTTCTCATAATGTTCCTTTAGAATATTTTTAAAGAGCCCTTACAGCCAATTCACCTGCTTCAAAGTACACAAATATAACATACTAATTTACTTCGAATGTGGCGGTAAAATATCTTTTTTTTTTTTTAATATTTAAAGCCAATTAACTACTAAACATTATACAATTTCACCAAAGTGGTATAATAATAATCGGTATTACTCAGAAATATTGTTTTGATAGTTAAAATAAAAGGTTATTAAAACAGAATAATCACCCTTTTTCTACCAGAATAGAATTTATGTACGAATCATGATATTATGCACCGTTGAATTCCAAACTCGTGAGCTTTATCTCTTCTTTTACGCTGACAAACAAATTAACTGACCGGAAACTAAAGTGATTTTCAAATATGCTTTGTGCGTTTGTGTGCTTTCAATGAAATAGTTTTGAAATGCTGTGAAGAGAATAATTAAAATTTGCGTTTATGATATGTGTTTATTTATTTATTTTTATCCCTTTCTGAAGGGCTCGGGCTTCTCTCTTCCTAAATCATCGTAAATGTGCACTCACAATATTTAAAGTGCATTTTTGTCTCTCATCCTTATTACCACCATATTGAATGAATGTATCGCCACAATTTTGATTTTGCTTGCAATTAAGTTGAATTCTTTCAGTGTCCTCGTCTATATGCTACTATCGGAAGTCAGAAAAAAATTTCAATCGTTTGCAAAAAAAATATATATATATATATATATGAGCGATTCCATACCAACTCACCGAAAAAAAAAAAAGTTGGTCGCACGATCGACTCGGATTTTTTTTTTAATTTGGTACACAGATTGATGGTATAGAGGTATGGAAAAGCCCAAAAGGAAAGTTACCTATACTCCACTTATTTCCCGAGATACGGGTCCTCGAAGTTTGTCCGGACCTTCAAAATACCAAAAAATTGATGTGTTTTAATAATTTTTTCTTAAAATTTCTACTCATGCAATATGAAAGTGTTTGATATCTACGGAAACTAGCTACTCCTGGCATTCAGAAAAAAAATGGCAATGTTTATAACGGAAAATGTTAAGGTACAGCACTCTTAGAAGTTGCCATCACAAAAATTTGATTTTCCCGATTTTGCTAAAATTGAGGAATTTATTCCAAAAAAGGAAGACATAACCAAAGTTTTACTCACTTTCTGGTAGTGTACAGATGTTTACTATAAATGGTTACACAATGCATAACTTTGATTTCTCACTCCTTCTTGGAAATATTTTAGCTTAAAGATAAGCCATAAGGCAAAAAATGCGTTTTTGGCCATCTTGGCAGCCATTTTTCTCATAAAGGGGGAGCAGTAGAAACTTTAATTTTTTTTAAAAACAAACCACTGATATGTTAGCTATTCACAGGAAAAAGAGTTTACTTTTGGTTATTTCTCCCATTAAGAGATATCCTGCTGACAGTATATGCATGTTTTTCACGACAACCATATGCTTTTGTTCCCCCTCTCATGGACTTAAAATTAATTAAACCAAAAAATAATGATATATTTATTAATAGCTGTATTATCTACCCAATATGTCATGAAATGTAATTTATTAAATCATTGAACAATAAATTAGATAATTGATGAAACAAGAAATAGTATTTCTCTGATGCCTGAGCATTATGCATTCATAATTATAAAGTACTAAATACTTTCTTGAGAAATTAATTAACATAAAGGAGCTCTAAATATTTATATTATAAGCAATACCCAATCTTGTGATTGGGATACTCCTGTTTTTAATTGAAGAATTTCTTGAATATCACAATATTAGGAAAATAAATGAGGTCTTTTCGTTTGATGTAGGATATTTTATGACAAATTTCATTTGATGGGCTACTAACTGAGCATGGTGATAAAGAGCTATTAATTTCAGCATCGAATTCCATTTTACCTTATTAAGTTAAATATTTACAAAATAATTAAATAATTTAATATAAAGCCATGCTTGAAGAATTAAAATTAGTGCAACTAATTTATTCCCATACTGATCTTTACAAAATTAACATGCGTTGAGCACTGATAAGAACTGACAAGAAAAAGTTTACTCACTAAAATATTAGTTCACAGATACTATAAAGCATACATTCTATTTTCTACAAAATAATACTGCAACAAAGAACAAGGGTATCCTCCTGTTTATAGCCATCAACCAGGAACATCCAATCACAAGATTGGGTATTGCCTATGAGATAAATATTCGAAGCTCCTTTATTTTAATTGATTTTTCAAGAAATTCTTTAGTACCTACCCCTTTTTACCCTTGTTCTTTGTTGCAGTATTATTTTGTAGAAAATAGAATGTACGCTTTATAGTATCTGTGAACTAGTATTTTAGTGAGTAAACTTATTCTTGTCAGTTCTTATCAGTGCTCAACACATGTCAGTGTTGTAAAGATCAGTATGGGAATAAATTAGTTGCACTAATTTTAATTCTTCAAGCATGGCTTTATATTAAATTTATTTAATTATTTTGTAAATATTTAACTGTTAATAAGGTAAAATAGAATTCGATGCTAAAATTAATAGCTCTTTATCACCGTGCTCAGTCAGTAGCCCATCAAATGAAATTTGTCATAAAATATCCTACATCAAACGAAAAGACCTCATTTATTTTCCTGATATTCATGTGATATTCAAGAAAGTCTTCAATTAAAAACGGGAGTATCCCAATCACAATATTGGGTATTGCTTATAATATAAATATTTAGAGCTCCTTTATGTTAATTTCTCAAGAAAGTATTTAGTGCTTTATAATTATGAATGCATAATGCTCAGGCATCAGAGAAATACTATTTCTTGTTTTCATCAATTATCTAATTTATTGTTCAATGATTTAATAAATTAAACTTCATGTCATATTGGGTAGATAATACAGCTATTAATAAATATATCATTATTTTTTGGTTTAATTAATTTTAAGTCCATGAGAGGGGGAACAAAAGCATATGGTCGTCGCGAAAAACATGCATATACTGTCAGCAGGATATCTCTTAATGGGAGAAATAACCAAAAGTAAACTCTTTTCTTGTGAATAGCTAACATATCAGTGGCTTGTTTAAAAAAAAATTAAAGTTTCTACTGCTCCCCCTTTATGAGAAAAATGGCTGCCAAGATGGCCAAAAACGCATTTTTTGCCTTATGGCTTATCTTTAAGCTTAAATACTTCCAAGAAGGAGTGAGAAACCCAAAAAATTTATTGCGTAGCAATTTACAGGGAGGACCTGTACACTACCAGAAAGTGAGAAAACCTTTGGTTTTGTTTGCCTTTTTTTGTAATGAATGCCTCAATTTTAGCAAAATCTGCAAAATCAAGTTTTTGTGGTGACAACTTCAAAGAGTCCTGTACCTTGGCAATTTTCATTATGAACGTTCTAGTTTTTTTTTTTTTTGGAATGCCTGGAGTAACTAGTTTCCATAGATATCTAACACTTTTATTTTGCATGAGTACGATTTTTTATAAAAAATGATTAAATAACATCACTTTTTTAGTATTTTGACGTGGCGGACAAAATTTGAGGGCATGTATCTCAGAAAATAAATAGAGCAGGAACCTAACAATTTGGACTTTTCCATGCCTCTATATGATCAACATGTGTGCCAAATTAAAAGAAAATCCGAGTCGGTCGTGCGACCCCCCTTCGGTGGGTTGGTATGGAATCACTCATATATATCTTAATAAATACATTTATCTCTCCTTTACACTTTATGATGATTTACTGTTATTGGTCCTCCAAAATTATCTGATGTATCAGTAGTTGAAGAAAAATCTAAAGAATGCCTAAACCTCTAAACCCTAAGTGTTTATGTGAGCCATCTTTGTTTTCTTCCCCAAAAGGATACGCTTCACGATTATCCTCAAATGTTACACAGTGAAAAACTTTAACTAAACGATTAGAGACCTTTTCGCGATAAATTCTTAAACAATCAACTCTTGTTATTTAGATTCCTTAAACAAAATCTAGATTAACTGATTTAGCAGTGAAACTCCGCTTTCAAGACTCAATACGTCACTTTTTGAGAGCAAGAGGGTAAAGGATTATCTTAGTGTTTATCAAGTGCTAGAACGCTATCAGGAAAACCCCAAAAATGTATTATTTTGAAACTATTTTGCGTATCTTATGTTTTAAGTTTTTACAATATGTCGTAAGAAAGTTTACTATTCTAACTTCGTTTGTTTGCGATTCATTAGTAAAATGCAGTTGTAGTATTGTTACAGTTATTTTTCTAGTTATAAAACAATAATAGGGTTAAAGTATTCAGATAATTTCTGGTCGTTTTTTTTTAATGCGTTTTCAGATTTCTTTCAATTTTATTCGATTTTTTTTATAACTGTATAGTTATTTATAACTGTAAGTATTTTTTTGAATGAAATATTATCAATGAAGAACAGAAAATAAATATTATTTACATCATGTTATTTTTTTTAGGTCAAACGCAGTATTTTACATTTGAAAATACGGAGACGGATGTCACGAAAATTGCGCTGTCGTTCTATTCCGGATTGTTTGCTTACAATGGATGGTAAATATTAGTTACTCTATTTACTGTAATTAAACATTTTCAAATTAAAATATCTGTTAAATGATACTACACAATTATCGGAAAGGGATTACATTTTATAATAAGTGTTAAAAGTAAAGCAAATTTGGTTGTTCAACTAATTTCTAAAGCTATTTTGAACCGGATGTTTTAAATAAGTGAGATATTGGCATGATAGGGTGTCCGAATCAAATGAACGCAATTTGAACAGTCGATTTAAAAAAAGTTTAAGCCCTACGTGAGTGATATTGGCAAAATTTGGCAGCCGAATTTTTGATGTTTTCGGGTTTTTTTTTTTTTTTTTTTGTGCCTTTATAAGGGGACTAACGGACAAATGGCGTCCCCATAAGAGAAGATGCCAGCAGTTCTCTGTATGCAGTGCAGAACCTAAATCTGGAGCAACAAAGCAAATAATATTTCGAACAGTTTATAAAATAAGTACATGTCAAAATAGAGCAATTCAAAGCATTATTAGCAGTTATTAAGGATTAGTGTTTTGCATTGCATATCAGAGAATAATTTGTGCCTTCTGTTACGGGGAGGCTATTTTTCTCTTTGTCCCCTTAGGGTAGTGCATGCGCGTCAGACGGGACAAAAAAAAAAGTATGTAAACTTCAAGAACATAGCTGCCAAATTTTGCCCTCGTAGAGTGGTGAACTTTTTTTAAAAAATCGACTGTTCAAATTGAGTACGTTTGATTCGGATACCCTGTACATTGTAGTCATTATATCAGGCTATGGCGACATGCTTATATGCCCAGGTTCCAATTAAGATTGGGAGACAGGTTTCCCGGGAGACTAAAAATTACCTTAGCTACTAGTTCTTTCAGAATAAGAATTATACAGAACCTTTGCTCCGCTGAATTTTTCTACAAACTTCAAGAAATAATTTGTCTGTTAAACAAAAAATCTGGAACCTAAGATTGCTCAATTATTATCAATCTCTGTTCATGTTGTGTATGAGACTTTTGGTATTTGGAAATGTGTGTGTATTATCCCCTCCATTTCTCCGTCATCTCTTTTTTTCAGTTAGCAAACTAATTGTGCTGAATGCGTGGAAAGCCTTTAACCGAAATTTTAGGCCAGTTAGGATTTTTACTTTTATGTAATATTTTCCCAAATGCTCTGAAATGTTTTCAGCTAAAGGCCATTTTCTCTAATAATTCGACCATCACACTGCAACATGTGACGATAATACTCTCTTCAAAACCGATTAACCCTCGTGGGTCCCTCCCATTTCAGTTACACTCAAGACCCTTGGGGTCATAAACGACCCCAATGCTTCCTTTAATTAATTTATTATGATTATTGAATGTTACATGCATTATTTAAGTTCACACACTTTTTAATGCTGAAAAAATGAAAATAAAAAGACACAATCAAAGTAAAATTTAGTTTATGCTTTATATAAAAATTTAAATTTTAGAGCAAAACTTACAATAACTGTAGATTTATTTACAACTGTTACAGACGAAAAAACATGATTTTTTGCAAGTGAATTTCAAACACTTATGACATTTTTCGATGCATTTTCTGTCCAGTTCTCATGGACAAAATTGCAACGTCCGCTTTTTTTTTGGCATTCTGGGGAAGTGACCCCAAGGGTCTTGTGTGCAAAAAATGCAATTCGGAAAAAATAAAACACAATAATAGCATTATTCTGAATAAAAAACTAGAAGAATGAAAGCCACAAAATGCCATTAAAAACAAATGGTTGATTAACAAAATATATTAAACAGAAATTGCATTATGACCCCAAGGAATCCACGAGGGTTAAATATCATATTAGGAAATAGTTCGCTAGAAAACTTAAAACTTATGAAAAAAAAATCCGTTGTACATGTTGTTGTCTTGTGTGTTGGCTGCTTCACTTTTTTAACCGTACTTTAATTTGATGTAAATTTGGATTTTCACAGCACACACATGCCGTAAGAATCCACTTATACTGTCTGATTTTCTTAGGTAAAACCTTCCGCGTAGTTACGCATGCTTCAGGTCTTCTCTGATCTTACCGAAATAGGGGTGATTGGTAAGATAACAAAAATAATAAGAAGCATTTTGAGCCGTATCAAACAACGTAGAATGATACTAATTTCAAATACATAGTTTAGTTGAATCTGTTAAAAGGTAGCAAATGCAAGTTTTAAATTTAAAACTTCGGAAAGTTCCCACTCACAACCCATCACCCCTTTTTTAAGTGGAATGATTCGCGAGTGATAGGCGCGGCTTCCACGGACGGACTGTAGGGTTAGCAACCATTCAGAGCACAACAGCACATTTAAGCAAAGAAAGGACAAGGACTTAAAAGAGAAAGTACATCCATGCCTAGGACAGGATTCGAACCCGGAGACTTTCGGCCGGCCGTTGCATGTGTGACTGAGATGAAACTGACTAACAAATACGTGCCATCATTGAACATAAGATGAATAAATATAGTTAAAACTCTTGCATAGAGTTCGAGTGGAAATCCTAGTTTTTAGTGGATGAGTTAGAGACATTAGGGCAAATCAGAATCATCTTAATTAATTCACTTAACTAAGACTTTTTTATGATGGGCTATGGCGCATCCTTAATTCAGTGATAAATAATGATTAATAGCACTTCAACGAGCCATGAGCAATGCTCCTCCCTTTAAAATAAAACAGCAAAGCGAACAATGTATAATTATAGTTACTTAAAGACATCATCTACCATCATTAAGATGGAACCTGAATATTTTTTTCTCAACGAAAAACGAGGCAAACGTTTGTCAATAAAAAAACTAGTTTGGACCCGTTATCGGATCAGCTTCCGATTGAAAATGACTGTCATTTATCAATGTTCAGCTATATAATTGCAAATCTCACTCATCGATCAGCTTTGTGCTGGTTTAGGTTTTATACTAAGATGATTTTATGAATCTGATTCGGACATCTCAGTCGTCTTTCTTTGCTCTAGCATGTAATTTATGCATTTGTCTAGACACGTTGTCTTACAGGAAAGTTTTAAACAATCGAATTATCACTACACCGCTGTAATAAAGCGGAATTTTAAGTGTTTATAAATACAGGTTCTTTCAAAAATAAAATTGTTTATCACTCAAACTAATTTTAGTGACCCCGCTTTGAGATTAATTTATGTGCAGGATTTGTTCTAATCGAAGGTAAGCAATGGAGGATACATTTGTTTAAGGAAAAGCTGTGAAAGCTGTTTTCTTTGTGAATTATTCGGTACTAGATGTTGCTCGGGTTTTAAATGCAAAATGCGAATTAGCAGAGAGAGAAAAAACCCAAAAGAAAACAATCTGAGTCAGAGCGAAGCATAATAGTTAATAAAAATTGGTGTGTCTTGTACATTGATTGTTTTTTGGTAATGTCGCTAGAATTTGTGTCGAACAAAAAACTTTCAAGGCTAATAATTACTGCAATTGCTCTCAAAAAGGGAAAGTACCGAAAAAAGAAATCGAAGTTCATTAAATACATTTTTCTGAAATTTATAGCATTAGTAGGTTGAATTCCCTTGCAGATTATAAGCACCGCTACTGATGAATAGAGAAACTTTTTTTTTTTCACTTTTAAACTTTCTAATAGCACCTAATATGCCACAAAAAAAAAACGAGGCAAAGTTTTCTCTTTCTAAAGCAACAAGAAGTTTATTGAAAAGCTATCCTCTCGAATGATTGAAGAACTGGTAAAGCTTGCTCATAGAGAGATGGCGGCTGACCTTGATGCGGAAATGAGCTACTTTATTTTATAATAGGTTAGCATCAGAGATATTATGTAGGCAGTATAAAAACGTCAATGAGCAAAATAAGTAGAAAAACGTATTTTCTCGCTGATTCTATCTTTTATAAAGTAAAACGGACTATTTCCAACTCAAAGGTCACTCGCCATCTTTCCGTAGTCAAGCTTTACTAGAAAATTCCACAATGATACTTTTTGTCAAAATATATGAGAAAATAAGGCTAAAGATATGCGTGGGGAAAATATGGAAGAGAAAATGACAATTGATAATAAATTAGATTTTGGTAAGTTTTCTGGTGATCGGAATTTACAGCTGTGATTTGCTATCCTCCGTCAAATTTTCAGATTCGGCGGGCTTCCCTTGCAGATTCAAAATGCATTCTCATACGCATTCTTTCATTATATAAGCTTTATATGCATTCTTTCATTATAAGCTACCTATGTACTTGCTATACACCGCCAACTCGGCCATTTCGATCCATGGACTGCAGTTACTGCAATCCATGGATCGAAATGACCGAGTTGGCAGTGTATTGTATGTTTCAGCCTTAGCCCTTGCTTAGAGGCGGTTACTCACTGCTTTATACCTATGTACTATTTCATGAAAAAGTAACCCTCGTTATATCGCTCATTTTTATATTTAGCGCTTTTTCTTTGTCTCCGCAAAAACTATATTTAAAAAAATAATAGTAATTAACATTTAACATCATAGGGAAAAAAAAACTTTTATTTCTGAGTATTTTTTTAAAAAATAAATAAAACAAGTATGTTTTCCATTCATCTAAATAGATTGCAGTTTAAGCTCATCAATTCTACCATAAAACAATAGGAATACTTAAAATTGAATATAAATTTACTTTTAAAAAAATATTTGTTTTTGGCAAGAAAATTGCTCTAGTATCATAAGTAAACTAATATTTTTACAGGTCCACTTAGCACTAATTTGTACTTTGAACGAATAGTTATTTATTATGACTTCTGTTACATCGCGTTTTCGGATATATTGAGCTCTCTTGTTGTCTCCCGACAAGCGCGATATAGTGAGGGATTACTGTATAAGTTTTGTATGCATTCTTTTACTTTAACCGCTTTTTCAGCATAAGTTTTAAGTGCATTCTTTAGCTACTAATTAGCACGTTCATAATTTACTATGTATTTTTGAAGAATCATACTCGTTTCGCAAAAACGCTGAATATTTCTATGAGTAGACGTAATGTTGTTTGAGAAGCGACCGAACTCTGAATCGTAAAGTTACTGAAGTTAACTAATCAGCGTTCATTTCTTTCATTATAAGCTTTATAGGAACTCTTTCATTATACATTTCGAACGCATTCGGGCAATTCCACGTGACTCACGTTACCATTTGACGCGGTTTTACAAAAGTAAATGTTATGTATATTAAAGAAATACCATGCCTGATTTAAATAAAGCTGTTGACAGTCATCTGGGATGCATTGAGAACCTATGTATGTCAACATTTTAAATTTCAACTGAAATAGGGATGTTTCAACCTTAATTTAACATCGTGACTCACGTTACAAAAAAAAAAAGGAACTCAAGTTTTTTGGATAACTGAAAACCTAAGATTTCTGCTCTTTCAGAATAATAAAATTTAAAAACTGCCTTTCATGACACAAAATATGTTTCTAAGTTATGATATATACGAAAACAAAGTTCATTCTGCAGTCACTAATTAAGTTAATCAATATTTTGAGTGTGACTCACGTTACATAGTTTCGTGACTCACGTTACATCTCCGTTTTAGTCTTTTACTTTACATCTTATTTTTTAAAAAATTCTGAGAGACTTCACCTAAATTCAATTAAAATTAATGCTTAATGGCTTGTTTTATTTTGTTGATCGGTTTTAAATACAGTAAAATCTCTTCGAGCGGTTACTTCTACAAAGCGGTCACCCCTCTTAACGGCCAATTTTTCGCAGCACGAATTTTTTGTCCCATAGACCTACTGTTAAAATTCTCCTTAGCAGCTGCCATCTAACCCCTCTGAACGGTCCCCGAGTGGATTCATCAATTCAATTTTTCAGAAAAATATGTTTTGTCTTTTTTTTTTATACTACTTCCCGTATTTTCTTTGTGGCTGTATTGTACTGATTTCAGATTCTCCATTATTACATCTGGAAACTTTTACAGGATACTACACACCATTACATTTCATCTGATACCAATCACAACATTTAATGTGGCATAATAACTGTAAAATTAGTTGACTGCAGTTAGAAGTAGTCTCTTCAAAGTACTTACTTTTCTCACCCACTACTGATGAATAATTAAATTTTAACCATCTCAAATAAGAGCAAGTGAGATGTTGACCGTGCTTTTAAAATTTCTCCTGTTTTTCCATTTTATAATATTTTTTTTTTCTCGCTCAAGCTAATCTGTTTAAATCATTCCTTTTGTAAAAATCTTAAATTTCGTTTAGATTTTCTTGCGGTAAATAATTTTTTCAGGATGGATTAGGTGGACACTGAAACATTCTTTAAAAATGTATATTACATTAACTGATGAATAACTCACTAATGACTGCAGTTTTGCTGACAGGTGAATTGACCGAATTTTGCCTTGTTTTGGCGAGTCTTCCTTAGTGTATTTACAGGTGACAGGAAAAAACGTCCCCGACAAAACGTCCCCGGAAAAAACGTACCCGAAGAAACGTCTCCGGAAAAAACGTCCCCAAGGAAAGAGCGTCCCCTAGGAAAAAACGTTCCCGGAAAAAAACGTCCCCTAGGAAAAAACGTCCCCGATGAAAAAACGTCCCCGATGAAAAAACGTCCCCGATGAAAAAACGTCCCCGATGAAAAAACGTCCCCTAGGGATTAACGTCCCCGAAGAAAAAACATCCCCGGAAAAAACATCCCCGGAAAAAACGTTCCCAAGGAAAAAACGTCCCGTTGGAAAAGACATCCCCGGTGAAAAAGCATCTTGTGCGAAAAAAAATGAGTTTTTTTTTTACCATTTCTAGTGATGAATAGAAATTTTCGCAGCATTTGTTAAACTATTTTTTTTTGAAACAAATGATTTTAGTGATGATTTTTTCTTATAATCTAGCTACTTAGAAGCATTTATCGCTTGATTTAATGAATTTTTGTAATTTTTGACATTATTAAACAGTATTGGATATTAAATACAGTTATTGACAATAGTTTTCCATGCAAATACAGTCGATCCCACTAGAGTATCGGTTAAAGGAATATCCCGCTACATTTTCCCCCGTACATTTTCAATGTACCAAACCATTATAGTGCATTATTTTCATCCCGAATATGGGAATATCCCGCTTTTTAGAATATTTTTAAGTGGCAAAATGGCTATTCCATCAAACGAGCTCAACTGTATAAGGTCTGGTGGGGTAAAGTGGTCAATGAGGAAAGTGGTCATACTTCAAATAAAAAGCTGTAGTTTACAAATATATGTTCGAAGGAGAGTTTTTTCTTAGAAAATTTTTAAATTCGAATGTTTTCTCAGGTTTGGAAAAAGAGTAAAAAAAAAGCATTTCATCTTGCTAAAAAGTTGTTAAGAATTGTTTTTCGGGAATGTGTTTAGTTCAAATAGAAGGAAAATATTTAAAACAAATAGAATGGTGTTTTTTTTTTTTTTTTTTTTTCCTTAATGAAAATTACATGCTCTATCTGTCCTGCCAATTGAAAACAGCAGTTGCACGAATGTGCATAAAAATCGGTTGCATGTGAATATTTTTCCCCCAAAAAATGTTTTGTTACATGTTCAGACTAAAAATAATCTAAAAAGTTCGTTAGACTTTCTATTTCTTTTTAATCCTAAAAAAATCCCCCCAAAAAAATCAATCTTTTAAAGCAGGATCCTTCTTAACAAAAAAAATACCAACAAACTATTGAAGGATTCAACTAAGAAACGACTGACCATACATTAACATTTGTGTATTCTTCCCTGACAATTAAATAACTTACAATGAAATAAAATAAAATATAGCAAAAAAATAATGAATCAAGTCAATTTAAGAACAATTTTGTAGATAAAATATAACATTTCTTTGTTTCCCTCTAAATTAAACTCCTTGTAATTAATTAAAATAAAAGATTGGAAAAAAGTATTAACAAAATTCAAGTTAGAAAAATTTTTTCATAAAATATTTCTCTCATTTTTCAAAAGAATTATTTACTTTTATTATGATTAAAAATTTAATCACTCACAGAAAATGATTTGAAAAAATTTTGCATCTCAATCTTTTTAATAGGAGACATTTTTTCCGGGGACGTTTTTTCAGAGGGGACGTTTTGTCGGGGACGTTTTTTCCGAGGACGTTTTGCTGGGGACGTTTTTTCAGAGGGGACGTTTTGTCGGAGACGTTCTTTCCGAGGACGTTTTGATGGGGATGTTTTTTCCTAGAACCGTATTTAAATATTTGTATACTTGTTGAAGCGAAATTTAAGAAGGTTGAATTTAGCCAAAATTTCCCTTTAAAGTTTCATATGTTTATTTTTCAGCTTATATTGAATTGCTAAAGACAACATCTGTAGCTTTTTGACTTTTCTCGTTAGACATTCTTTTATCCGGAGACGATGTTTCTGTTTACATGCACTGTACTTTCCTTCTTGCTCCAATTTTTCTCGGCACCTTTTCTATCATTATGTTGTTACTCGTGATTTATTTTACAAATTTCTTTTACTGGAATGAAAAACCTGTTTTAGATAAGAAAGAAAAATATGTGCATACATAAATACATACTACACATTAGAAAGCTGAAGGCCAAAACATGGACCCTTGCACTAATTAAAAGATTATAAAACCATAAACAAATTGAAATTATGCTATTTATATTTAATTTCATCAGTATTATTAATTATATACAGGTGTGTATAGGTGCTAACCCTATCTTTAGACAATAAAATACCCCTTAGCGTACATTAAATACTTTTAAGAAGTTAATATTATCTTGTATTGGCTGTAACTCACTTTCCGCGTGACTCACGTTACAAAATAAATACCCTTATTTTTTTAATAAAAAAGCAAAAAACTATAAATTGGCCTATAATTTCTTTTTCGTAATATATATGAGTAGGAAGAACAGGAAAAAAAATTTAATTTATAAGCTTTAAAATTTAGAAATATCAAAAAAACAAAATTAAGTTTTCGTGACTCACGTTACACAAAATTTAATGGTTTAAAAGCTACCTAAAAAATATTTTAAGAATAAATTTCAAAATGTACTATTAATAATTGTTTTCTTGTAAAATAAATCCGGCAGGAAAAAATGCAATTAAATTGTGGAAACAGGCTAAACCAATAAAATATGCTCGTTTAAAATTGTGTCTAGCAGAGAGAGACTTTCACGAGATAGTGAGCTCACAGAACAAGTTCTCTTACAGAAAGAAAATGGTTCACCTGAAGTTACCTTATTGTAATTCGTAAACTTCAATCAATATAGAGAAAGTACAGAAAAAATTAAAGCAATTTTTCAATATTTTTTTTTAACACCGAGTTCCCATGTTGCGTGGAATTGCCCATTCTTTAGCCACTGATGAACATGTTTGTTATTTATTATGGCCGAGCATATTTAGTGCACCAAAGCAGCGAAATTTCAGTTGATGTGATGTTGAAGAAATGACCTTAACTTTTCAGTATAAAGCTACTAAAGTTAAAACATCAACTAAAGTTAAGCGATAGATGATGCAAATAATTCTTTGATTATATTTGGTTATACGCGTTTAACGCTATTATGTATTACAGTATTACATTATAGTAACTATGCATATTACGTTTGTCAAAGTTCAAGACCCGGTTAAATTTATATTTTAGAACGGAAAAATTAATTCAGTATGCATTTTGCTCAACATTCTTCCAAATAAGAAGCTTTCAATAGCCCAAGTGAAAGTAAATCGCAATGCATTTCTTAAAAAAAGCTGAAAAAATTCAGAGATTGCTTATCAAGCTGTCGAAGGTTTCTATCGTCACCTTCTTTAAGATAACTTGCCGATCAGAGCACAGACAAATTGCTGAACGAGTTTTATTTCCAATTTATCTCATAAAATCGGATCTATCCTTCTGCTATTTCCAATCGTTAAAATTGTTTATTTTAAAATCGTTCGTAGTTTATGTGATTTTACAACACGACGCAAAAACTCTCTTAAAACTGATTGGTTTTATGTGGAGAAATAAAATAAACACAAGCACTTTCAAGGGAGAAAGTATTTTGAGAGAAATAAAAAACCTTTCGTAATCTATAGCATATTTTGCTACTTCACTTCGCTAGGATTATTTGATTTTTTATGCAACTTCCGACATTCCTTCATAGTGTAAATAAAGAATGAGATAGATATGATTGTATGTTTTCACATTTAACTTTCTGTGGATAACATGCACCATTTTTCTGATGAGTATTTAATATCTTTAAAATTTATGTTTATAATATTTGCTCTATCTATTTGATCGGACATTTTTGCGCATACATTTGCATTTTATTCCGGTGCTTTTAAACTTTGGCTCTTAATTTTTATATATTTGAATAGGGTTGATTAGTGGAAGACGTTGCTGTTTTTAATGCTTATCTTATGCAAATAACGCCACATTATTTTTCTTTTCATTAACCGTTTTATTAACAATAATGTACTTTAGTGATTAGTAAAAAAATAATTTTTGCTTTGAAAAACTATTTTTTACCTTAAGAACATCATAATTTGTAAAATGTTTGTATTTCGGCATCTTACGCCAAATATCAGGGTAAGATGATCTATACTTTTCGGGTAAGATGTCGTATGAAAAATTAATTTACAGCACTATTAAATCGATTTCAATTGATAAAAAAGAAATAAATTTGTAAATACATTACTTGTACAGCCAAATAACATCGTTTTTGAATTTTGAAGGGCTCCTTTTTCTTTTTAAGTAATATTCAGGCCCGTCATTTAGGGGGGACAGGGGGGGCGGTCAATTGCCCCTCCCCCCTGACTTTGAGAAATCAATGTATGTCATATAAGTGGGCGTAGTTTTTTATGTTTTCGATGAAATTGCATTGTGTTTGCACCCTTTGCACCCCCCCCCCGGAAAAACTTGAAATGACGTAACTGGTAATATTATTCCCCTGCCACAGACAGCACATTTGTTTGCAAATATAGAACATGATTCATGGAACCTTCTGCTGCATAAAATGCATTTTATCCAAACACATCTTTTCGACGTTTCGTTGTAGGGTTAGTTAGGGTAAGTGGGCCCCCTTTTTAGAACAGTTCGTTTTTGAAGCCTTATACAAAACTTTTAAAGCAAAACAGCTTAAATTTTTTGACTTATTTTGTCTTGGACATTATTGATAACACAAGTTCAGCATTGTTTCCTAAAAAAATGCTTTGAATAATTTTTACCTATCTTATTCTTTACAAAATGGCGTGAGTGTATTTTGAAAAGGTGTTTGTGAGTCCTACCTGACAAAGTATGGAAAATTTTAGTAGGGAATATTTTTCTGTAAATGTATCCATTAATGAGATATGTACTCATTTAAATGTGTATTACAGAAAATTATAAAGCGGAATACAAAACAATTATGTCTGTGAAATTCATTAAAAGCCGTTAGGCGCATTTTTTGCTTTTACATATAAATTAATGTTGAATAAACATAATGGAGTCGATTAAGATCCATTTTGGTAAAATAGAAAAAAAAATATAGGCTGAAAAAAAAATTAAAACACTTAATGGCAGTGTCTTTTTTAAATTTTCTGAGGGAAAAACATTATCATTTCATTCTCAGTTATAATTTTAACATCACCTACATCAAACCAATAAAAAGTGTAGTTATTTCTATTCTTTATATCAAATTTTAAAGTATTTTTTTTTCATTTGTACCGTATTTTAAAATTAGACCTTCAAAATACTTTATGGTTTTCTTTGCTACATAGTTACCAGCTTTTGCAGTTTTTGTAGCTGAACCATCAATTTCTTCTAGGTCTCCATAATTATCTTTCATTTCTTCGTAAAAATTGCTTCATCAAAACTACTTTTCATTGTGAAATCACCATTATTATGAGGGGGCCCACTTACACCATAGTGAGGTGTCCCACTTACCCTAATAGAGAAAAACCACGGGGTAAGTGGGACCCCTCCCCTTAAACACTTCTTAATAATACTTTGCATAAAAAATCTTATTACAATGTGTATTTTAGGTTAAACCCCACAAGAAAACTGATGAACATAGAAAAAATAATAAAAATTAACATTGAAACACTTCTTTGAAAATTGTTGCTTGAACTCGAAAAAAAAAAAATTAGAAATTTTTTTTTAACATAAATTATATGATCCAAAAAAAAGTTCCATGAAACCCAAATACATGCAAAGGCAATCACTGTGATGTAATTTGACATGATCAGTACAAAAAGGTATAAAAACAATGTGCGCATTTCAGTTTTAAGGGGGGTGGCCCACTTACCCGAAACAACTCTATACTTCAAGGCACTTGGGGGCACACGTTTTTATTTACGCGTACCACACTCCTTTTCTCAACTTGGTCTTAAAAGTCGTAGTTGGTTAAGCTTTTGTTGTTGTTGCTGTCTTGTGCCAACTAGGCTGGCAATTTGGGGTGCTCTGCTTCACTTTTCCAACTGTACCGTCATTTGATGTGAAGTTCGACTTCCACAATACACAAATGCCATAGGAACTCGTTTTATAGGGCAGGCAATCGTTCACAGCACAACACATTCACACAAGGAAAGGACAAGGACGGGAGAAAGTTCATCCATGCCCGAGCCGAGTTTCGAACACGGAACCTTTAGCTTTGGTCATAATGATTTGGATTTTTTCAGATTTTCATTTCAAAAGTGTATGCTTAAAAAATAATAATTCCTTTCATTCAAATCAATGAAAATTAAAAGTCAAAGCTTACAATTTCGCCAATAAAGGGCAAGTGTATACGAAAAAATTTCACCCCATTATGCAAATGAATTGCGCTTCCGCAGTACTTTCACAAAGTTAGGTTAAATAACTGACGCGTGGCGATGGGAAAATGATGAAATCAATAGCTGCACAGCATTAAAATTCACAATTTAGAATCAAATGCTTCAAACTTTATCATATAGTATTATTTAGGAGTACAGAAACCAACTGTAAGTCATAACCCCATAACTGTTTTTGTGTAATGATATTCGAGAATAAATTAGTTGAAAGTAATATTGTACAAAATCATGATTTTCTTCAATACTGATTTTGGAGATGTGCTACTATTATCACTAGTGAGTGATACCATTTTGAACAAAATATCAATAAGTTTTACTTTAATGGTTTTACTTAATAAATTTTACTATTTTTCGTTGTAAAATATTGCAGAAACTATTGTGTTGAAATAGCTTATGAACTATGGGTGTGTAGAGAAAATAGTAAATATATATTTTAGAAACTGGAATGTGGAAGTTTAAAATACATAACTAAAGAATGGTATCAATTACACGAAATTTGTAGAAAACTTTAAATACAATATAATTTATTTTTACGGTCTTTTGAAACATTATAATTATTTTTTTCCAGGAACTACCTCAATTTTGTTATTGAAGAGTTGAAGAATCCGCATCAGTAAGGACCTTTCTTTTTTTCTTTTTTTAAATCTAGTAGCAGTAAAAGTAATGTAATTCACATTAAAAGTTTACAAAATGATTCACCTATTTTATTTTAGAAATCTGCCGAAAGCTATTTTCATCTCCTGTATTTTGGTAACAGTGGTGTACACCATGACTGTTGTAGCATTCCATACAACTCTATCTGTAGCCGAAGTACTGGGAGCTGAAGCAGTAGCAGTGGTAATTTCTCCAATTTTTCTTATCTATTGGACGTTTTTAAGTAAGATTCATGAAATTAGTATTTAAGCACAGTCACATATATATAAATGAATATGTTAAAAAAATAATCAAACATTGCATTTATCAAGAAAGAAAAGAATGAGAGAAAGAGGAGGGGGGATATCGGATATGGTAAATATATTTGCATTCTTTTTCATTCTTTTGCATTATTTAATTATTATAAATGTGTATTTCGATTATTAAGGAAGGAATACTTGATTATACAAATCGCCATTTGTTGCACTTTAAATATACGCGCATGTGCCACACTATTCGAACTTTGCGAAAGATGACAAGTATAAAGTATTTTCGATCATATAATTATAAATTGTTCAATCATGAAGTAAGGAACGCAACGCATGTATTCAATTTGAAACATTCAAGTACGTTGAAAAAAAAAAATGTAAAAAAGAGTATTGTTTACGAATCGGGGGTGGGGTAGGGGGTTGCTCATTGTGCAGACTGAAAAAGCGAATTTTTAGGAGGTGTTTTTAGGGTATTTTTCTTTCCAAGTGGACTTTCATTCTTAAAAGGTTCATCATGGTACTTAGGAGGATTGCCATTGCTATTTTGAGCTTTTGAATCTGTAAGACGTTCTTCTTGTTTTCTTTGCAATACGAACTCTTATTTTATACGATATCCAACCTTGGAAATTTCATCCACTTCCTACTGTCAAAAAAGCTCATGTAAAAAAATTATGTCGTTTATTTTATTGCCAACTGTAAATAGCTGGGAACTTAGGAATTCAGTGTAAACAATTCGTCCAACAATATCACGATGCAAAGTATAAATGCAACGATAAAAAAAGTAAAAATACGCAGGGATCTGCAGACACGTGTTTTGGTGTTACAAGGAACGCCTTCTTCAATGCAAAAATAATGTAAGCTAAGGGATGCACAGACATCCGACCAAAGCAACGGGGTTTGCTTTTTATGCTGTTCGTTTCTGTCCCCGATGCTTTTGTCGGATGTCTGTGCATCCCTAAGCTTAGATTTTTTTTGCATTGAAGGCGTTCCTTGTAACGCCGAAACACGTGTCTGCAGTACCCCTGCGTAGTTGTGCTTTTTTAACATTGTATTTATTCTTTACATTTGTTGCACAAAGGTATTTATATACTTCAACATCACGATGTTCTCGACAAAGTCACTCATGATGCCACACCAGAATTTAATGAGAAGCAAGACGAGTCTTTTGCAAGTGATTGTTTAACATAATTATTGGTGGATCTAATAATGGACACACCTCTGTGGTATTGAGGGAGAGGGGGAACTGCGCCCAGAGAAAAAATTAACGAACACGATGAAGCTCGGCCCATGACTAAGCTTATGTCATGCGTCGAGTCTAACGAGGAAATGAAGAAATGAGGAAAATCATCCTTTTAAGGCAAGGCACCAAGCTAGTTTATTGATAGCTTTTCTCATATCATATATTGTATCTCAAAAGTGTTTCTTTTTTTTTTTTCTGTGGGGATGGGGGAGGGGGGCTGCCGTCCTAACTTCCGTAATATTTCATCAATCTTCAAAAATAAGACATCATTTTATAGATTTTTTCCACCGCAATCAGTGGAAAATAAACAATTCATTTTTTTTTGTTCCAAAAAAAAAAAACAGGGTTTTTTTGAGTGCGAATGCTTCGCGCGAGTCTGGTAGTTTTGCTTAGCAGGCAAAATTCAATCAAATTAAAAAATTAACATAACATTTTGTATTATTTTGCAAAAATATATTTTTGCTCATTTAAATGAAATATATATGTTATTTTTATTTTAGACGTTTGCGGATGCTTTGTACGGTGTTATGGCTTGGATTGTTCCCGTGTTTGTTGCCATGTCTACATTTGGAGGAGTGAACGGAATTCTTTTTACTTCGTCAAGGTTGGGAAATTTTTAATTAGTTCTTTTTTTTTCTATTTATTCGGCTAATAAAATATTTTGAAGATGATCCTGTTCGCACAATATTTAACACGACAAGCATTGATATTGGGTTTTACTAAGGTATACGTACACACTTGGACATTTTTTTTTTTTAATTTTTCACTCTAAAAATCCATTTTTTTAACAGTAGGTCACTGATGTATGTTTAAAACCTCTTCGATATAAAAATCTGAAAAAAAAAACTTAAATAAATAGTTACTAATTAAGATTTAATTAGCTAATTAGCACATTTTCTAAACACGATATCTTAAAAGCAAATTGGTTTGGGAACACAATTTTTGTCAAAAAATGTTCCTAATATTACCCTTCGTGTGGTCTGCCTCAATAAAGATTCTAGAGAAAGTAGATTTTTTTACTGATAGTTTTAACTACAGAAGGACAAAAAATCAAGATTTTTCCCGAAATCTTGAATTTTAAAAATCCATTAAAAATGCACTTTTTCAGTTACAGCTCTGATTGAGGTAGACCACATCTGCTCAACTATGCAGAATCCGATGGTACTAAAATAATTGAGGTAGATGAATTCACTGTTGTGTAGTTATGTTTGGAACGAATGCAGCATATGGCAAAATGGCAATGCTACAGAAATTGAGTTTAAAGATTTCGAAACACTTTGTAATCAATGGCAACACCAAAAGAAAAACCCTTGTAACTCGAGAAATATTTCAAATATTGACTACATCTTAGTACTGTTTGAAAGCTAACAAATTGGAGAACATTTTAAGAAAATTAAAAAAAAAAAGAAGATATTTTGGACGAATTTTGCGATTTTAAGTGTGTACATATACCTTGAGACATTACAACGCAAAAGTAACGCAGTCATTACTCAAGGCAAAATATTTAATATTAGAATTAATGTTTGACATAATAATAAGAGAAACAAGTATTATCATAAAAATGACTGCAAAATAATGGAAAGAAAGGGGATGATCAAAAAAGCACGTTTTTAATCTCTCTGTATTGCGTAAACTCTTTTAAAAATCGTAAAGCGATTAATCATTTACTTCAAAGGAAAAACTTTTTTTTTGTTTCGCCTTTTCAGATTATTTTATGCTGGTGCAGAGCAAGGACAAATGCCACGAATTTTATCTATGATTCAAGTCACCCATTTGACTCCAGCTCCAGCTGTTATTGCCATGGTAAGAAATAATTGATTTCCGGTCTTTTCGTGTGATCTCAACTAGGGATGGACCGGATATCCGGTAACTATCCGGTATCCGGCCTATCCGGCTGATATTTTAAGTATCCGGTACTTCCGGATATCCGATCCGGCTGACCGCCCCGGATACGGATATCCGGAAGATTTTTGCAGGATATCCGGCTAAGTATCCGGTATTGATGTGGGGAATATCCGGAATTGATGTGAGGGTTATCCGGTATGATGTGAGGACCTAATTAAATATTTTCTTTTTTATAAAAATCTTAGTTAAAAATTTCATTGTTTGATAAACCTTTTAGATGATGTAATTACTTTTCATCTTTCCTTTTTACCAATTTTTGCTTCTAAAACAAAAATTGTGTTATTCCTCCGACTGTGTACTGGACATGGAAGCATTCTGCATATTTAATTTTTCACAATTGCCAGATAAAATATGATTGTCTTCAGCTTTTCAAAAATATTTTAGTTAAAATATTTAGAAAGAAAAGGCTACAAACCTTCAAGGATTAATGTGCGACAAAAGTTTGAAAAAAACTTACGATCATATCGTTAGTTCATAAAAATTAATCGCAGTAGCTTTTAATATAAATTCTCAAATTATTTTATTTATTGAATTCTTTTATTTTTAGTTTTTGTGCTTCTAACAAAAATTGCGATCTATTAACACCCAATGATGTTGTAATTAGATATTTTTTACTTTGCCACTATTATTGCTTTATTATAATTGAAAATAACATACACTAAATAACCTATCAAACATTGACGAAAGTTTTCTTTTAGATAATGAAAACATCTGTCCCCATGAATCGTCGCAACTTAAAACCATGCTTTTTTTTTTTTGAAAGAGTTTAAATGTGTGTAAAGAAATTTTGAATTTTGCACTTTGGGGTTTCGTTCTTTCTTTTTGTAATACCTTCCTTTCAGAAAAGATATTTCTCTGCTATTAGAATATTTTCACGTCTGTCACGCCGCTCCGTAACTCCTTGAGAACATGTTGAGCATGACCCTCAATAACATTCAGTCGAGTTTCGATAACTCAAAGCTTTATAAACTCAAATATACCTTCATTTCAAAGTTTTCATTTGGTCCCAAATTCTTGAAAAGATGGTAGGAACTACTTGTAACTCGAACTATCAATAACTCTAAGTTTTTAGCCGGTCCCTTGGGAAACTATGAGCTATTGAGACTTGACTGTATTTAAGATGTTAATTTGCATCATTAGAAAGTGTATTTTGTCTTTTAGAATTTAAGTAAAACTTTAACTTAATTATTTATATATAAGTTTATTAATTTATTTTTTAAAGTGAACATGTTTAGAATAATTTTAAATAACAATGATAATATATCAGTCATTTCAGCGAAAATGGTACAAATCAGTCCCGATACTTCAGAATTTTGGGAATTAATTTTAATGTTTACCACCAATTAATTATATTTTTTTATTTATTCTCCATCTAATTGTATGTAACCAAGTATTACTTATTTAGGCATAAGCCATTTATAAAGGACCCCCCCCCCCCAAAAAAAAAAAAAAAAAAATTCTTTGGCAAAAGAAGGAAAAAATGATCTGCCCCAGCTTCAAATTGCTAGGACTTAAAATGCAATTTATGATTAAGCTGAAATGCAACAACAAAATCATTTGCAATGCACAGCACAAAAAATGCTTCTGACACCCTTTCTGCTGATTTTTATGTATGTAAACAAAAAAATCTTGGAAAAACACCTATTTATCTTTGTTCCTAGATTTTTTTTATGTTTTAAACTGTCCACTCTGTTACAAGCCTTTCAGAAATAAAATAAGCAATCGCATTCAATGTGATTTTTTTTAATAAGTACAAGTAATGTATCTGCTGTGATTACTTTGATACATTGAATTATATAATCAATAACTAAGATAAGCCTAAAATTCTTTGCTGATGATAGTTAATTTGCACTGTGGGATGTCCACTCTGTTACAGTCGCATTAATAGTGCAAAAAATATTTTTTCTTGAAATTGCAGACAGAATTAGTTTTAGGATGCTTAGTTCATTTTATGCTTTTTCTGTAATTAACTTTTCTTTACGATTAGAAATATATTTTTCAAACCTCATTTGTCTCCTCTGTTACACAAAGTGGTCGAACTATTCAAAACCCTTAATGAATGACTCATATATACAAGCCATTTACACTTTATTATGCACAAATAAACAGAGAATAATTTTTAAAACAATGATTAGTAATTAGTTGGTGAAAATTACTTCATTTGATAAACTTAACTCGACAATTTCAGACATGATTTGTACCATTTTGGCTGGAATAACCCATAAATATAACATTTGCATCTCGGAATGTATCTTTATTTTTTCAAAATGAAGTTGAATTTCGAGGTGATCGTTTAAGAATTAGTTTATTAATTTGTTTTTAAAAAAGTGAATATGTTTAGCATGACCCTTAATGTATTTAAAATGATAATTTGCCACTTTTAAGAATGTGTATCTTAATTTTTTGGAACTAAAGTAAAATTTCAAGTTGATTATTTAAGTAAAGTTTACTCATTTGTTTTTAAAAAAGTGAACAACTTTAGCATACCTCTTAAAAGTATATTTAAACTGCTGATTTGAATCTTCAGAAAACATGTTCCTTTGTTTTTTGGAGTTATATAAAATTTTTAACTGATTATTTAGTATAACTTTATTATTATTATTATTATTATTTAACACACTGGTCCTGTTTTAATATTTTCTTCTTTAACTTGTATGTTAGAAAAATTACATGCATATTATTCTTTAAAAAAAAGAATTTCAAAGCAAAATTTTGCTTTATATTATTGCAAAATTAGAAATAAGAAAATGTGTTACTTTGTAATGAAGTTTAAATTCATAAAATTCTAATAAAATATGTATCAATTTGAAAAAAAAAAAAAAAAGTTTATCTGAGCTTAGTTTTTTTTTTCCTTTTTTTTTAATATTGGTGAAATATTTAATAACTGTATCATTTACGTAGAAACCTATTGAAATGAGATTGAAACAGAAAAGCTTTAAAATTTAAACTAAGAATAATTAAAAGTTTAAACTTTGAGTATATACAGAAATATTTGATTCAATCTTTTAAAGTTTCGTCTATTTTGATAAAAATACATAATACATAATACATAACTAGCATATTGTGATTTAGAAAGAAATCACAATATGCTAGTGTTTCATTTTATATGTAGCGCTACTCCTGTACAAATAAAATAGAGGCTTTAAAAATTAATTTAAATGTATTTAACATGTTCTTAAAGAAATTATGCAAGAAACAACTTTGATTTATTGTTTTGAAGCTGCATTACATAAAAATAAGCGAGCATGCAATGTAATTGTAATGCCGGATATCCGGTATCCGGAGTGTGATGAGCCACCGGATATCCGATATCCGGTATCCGGCAAAATCACTATCCGGTCCATCCCTAATCTCAACATCCCTTTAAGTGGCTCTGAAAATATATATCATGTCCTGGTTTAACATACAAGACCGCGATTTTTGCCCCGAAATGCATACTTCCAACTCCAAAAATGGTCAAGTCTTTTTCACCAAACTTGCAGGAACTTTGAAACCGTATTATAATGCAACTCAGAAATGTTGCGCTCTGACCTTGACAAAGTTTCTCTACTTTGACTACTAGACATTGTTAAGACACTTGCAAAACACAAAAATTCACCATCGCCGAATTTTAAAACACAAAAATGCTAACTCCGGGTATAAAACTGAGTAACCGCCCCTAAGCAAGGGCTAAGGCAGGAACATGCAATAACACTGCCAACTTGGTTACTTCCATCCATGGACTGCAGTTTCGTGCTTATTATGCACTCATCAGCATGGAATAGGAAAGTGATATGCTCATGCGGTGTATTGCATAACTTCGGGTTTTACCTCCAAGTGGATCAGTAACTGGCTCCATTGTGAAGCGTATGGCACCCTTACTATACACAGGCCACATTTTTAAGGCTTATACCCTAGCAGCATGATCTCATCGGCCGGTCATTGGCCATTCATCGAAACCCAATGAAATTATCATCGGCCGATGATCGGATTCGATGAGTTCTCATCGGAAATTGCTCCAATATGTCTCATCGGCCGAACAGAATACGAGCAGCAAAATCCGATGAATTTTGCTCGAAATACGATGAGGTTTGGAGCAATTTACGAGCAGTGCAGTCCCGTGCCGATGAATTTAGAATCAATTTTGGATGCACGGCTTATTTTCATCGGGAAAGTTGATCGGAAGGATATCGCTTTCCGATGAAAAGTAGCTCATCGAAAACCGTGCTCGGATACTGATCGAAACGATGCCACTGTGCGTTACGGGATCAGTTAACAAGGAATTCGATGATCGGCCGAGCAAAATCCGATGAGTTGATGCTACTTGGGTACTGCCGTGCTAAGCGCAAAAGTGGTATCTGCAGTAGAGCTGAAACTGAGATATTACTCACTAAAGTTTTGCGCCACCATATATTTGATTCAGCAGAATTTTTTGAAAAATGTCTCTCATTCTCAAATGACCATATATTATGGAATTTGTGTAAAATACGTCACAAAGAGACACCCGGTGGCGATAACTCTTTTTTTTTTTTTTTTTAAGTGCAGTTGCAACTTTTGTGCTTTGCTCAAGCACCGTTCGAAATTATCAGGGTGACAACAGACTTCAACAGTCATCCCGTACTTGTTTTCTTTGATTGTCGGCTTTGGGTTTTAATATATTCTCCTGTCTTTTATAATGTTACTACGAAGGGAAGAAATGGTATTACTACTAGGAGGAAAAAAAGTACAGATTTTTCACAAAAGTTATTCTCATTAAACTCACGGTGCCACATGATAATAAATTTATTCTTGAAATTTACAAAGCGTGACTTATTAGTTACCATTTAATATGCAAAGTTAGACTTTTCAAAGGCCACTGCCAAACTAAAGAAAAAAAAGCCTCTTAAGTTCTACTTCTTCCGCTTTGAAAATTAGAAAGTTATGCGAAAACACGTTTGTTTGAAACGACGAAAGAAGATGGGGAGGGGGGGGGGATCTTCTGTAGTTTTTTTTTTTTTCAGTAAGTAACAAGTGTGGTCTTGAGAAATAACTATTAAGCGAGTGGCAAAGGTAAGGGTCAGCTCATAAAGCTTCAATTATAGGAACTCACATCCCTGCCTTTTCTTTTCATTCCTGCTCCATTTCCGTGAGAAAAAAAAAAAAAAAAGGTTTTCTTTTCTTTCATTGACTCTAAAAGTGTGTTTAGTACCAGTGCAGGACAAAAGTTTCTGACTCTCCCTGAATAAAGACGAGGATTGTTTAAGTAATTATCTCTTACTCTTAGCACTCTGAAGAATGAAAAGCTACGTCATTCTCAAAGTCGTTTAATTAATTAAGAATCAGCTACCATCAAGCGTTGACAAAGGTGTGCAAGTTAGGAAATCTTATTTTCGGCTTATTGAAAGACATTCGTTACACACAAGACTTAATTTGCATGTGAGCTAATTTCCTGTATTTATTTCAATTTTTATATGATATTTTTGTTTGGCACGGAATTCGGACTATTTATATATGAAAATAAGCCTAATACAGATGCCACCCTTCTTTCTTTAGAAATCAAGCTCTATTAGTAGAGATACCAGTGCACGGTCTATGAAGATAAAATATTCCTTTTTGCAATAGTGAGTTAAACTCCACGAAGACCTGCCTCATAACAATAAAGAAAATCTGAATCCCTTTATTGTAATTACTTAATAATCGTTACTAGCTGCGTCTTCCGGCGTTACACGGTCTATTTTGAAAATAAAAGTTGTGTCAAATGACCTATGTTTAACAATCAGGCTTAGGTAAAAGAAAAAAAAATGTGTCAAATTTCTCCTCAGAATAATGACTATAATCCCTTAAATCAGATTTAAAATTGGAAATTATGACCCAAAATTCTGATTTTAATAAGGGAACTTTGTAAATAAAGTTAACTCTCTAAAAAATTTGAATTCCCGTCAGATTGTGTCTGCCATTTCTTTATCCTACACAATCGGAGAAAACTCGAGGGTTATGATTTTATCTCTTGATATTTTGCATACTTGTTCACTAATTCTTGTAATTATTTTGAGTACATTCTGACGTTTTTCTTGCAGCAAAATATTAATTTTCCCTCTTTATTCTTAATTTGTGACGAAGTATTTATTTTCTGCAGCAAATAGACGTTTGGCAAAAGCAATGTTTTGTTTTGAACTTTGACTTAGACTTAATGCTTTTTTATTCTGCTTGGTATTTTTACAAAAATTTTAAACTCTGTCGAAGTCCAATCGCCCAATTTAGTAACCATTATACGTAAATTGGGAATGGCGTGAAGATGGCTCTCCACGCATTCCATGAAAGTTTTGTGCTTGTTGAGTTTCTGAAAAATTAAAAGTGGCACACCCCCTTTTTTTTCCTGCTAGATCATGGCACTCTTCCCAAAAAGATCGGCCACATGTAGGTATGTGTAATAGTGTAAACTTTTAGATGAAAGTTAGAAGTTAATTGAGATTGTTACATATTAATGTAGTATGCGCCCTGACCATTGTTTTGAATTTTCCAACGGCTGTTTTTTTTTTATGCAAAACTGAAATACAATCAATGACTATTTTCAAGAACTTTAAGCAATTTCCTAAAAATAGTTTTTTTTTTAAACACTAACAGAACTAAGGCATTTGAAGATCAGAAACTAAACAAAATAATTGCTTGTCAATGTATGAGAATGATTAATGAAATAATTAGAGAATGTCTTTTTTTTTAATAGGAATAGTATCAAAAAATTTTAAAATAAGTAAAAATATCGTAACGATCTATATAATGTACAAAATTTATTTCTTTTCATACGAAATATTATTGATGTAGTTAACACAAGCGATATAGTCTTTAAAATTGCATGAAATAACTCAAACCCAAATTAAATATTTTTATTTTTTTAGGCGCTGCTTTCCATTTTGTACTTGTGCTCCAGTGATATTTATGCACTGATCAACTATGTTGGATTCGCAACTTGGTTAGCCATTGGATTAGCCGTACTGTGTCTTCCTTACTTGAGGTGGAAACAGCCGAATCTCCCGAGACCTATCAGAGTATGTTTTACTTCTGTTATAAAAGAGACCTTTCTGTTCAGTTGTTTTTATGTATCTTTAAAACAATTGTTAGCATTTACAATGAAATTAGGTAAATACTCATTTGCGTCCGCTAAAAATTCTGACTGGAATTTCAGTCAATTCAACAAAGAATTTTTTTTCTAAAAATTTAATTGTTTAAAAAATCCCACGATTTTTTTTGTACCCCTCTAAAGAAACCGCTAGTCTCTTGCAAACCTATAGCCATAGAAGTCTCCTGCTATGGCGTCTATACTTTCATGTAGCACAATTGAGGCACGGGTGTTAATGGCAATAGGGAATTTCGGTCTATAATTTGCCTGACTTATTTTTTCATAACTCTATATATTTCAAATTCGCTGCAACTGTCTATATTATTCAAATCTGTGCGCGTCTGTCTGTGTGTGTGTCTCTAACCCTATCTCCTCCGGATTGTCAATATCTCCCAGTGATATTACCGTTGGATGCAGGATATCAAAATGAAGCTATGTTGCTCTATCTCACCTCTATAAAATCTAACGAGCTAGAGGTATAAATTTATAAAAACTCCATTAAAATCGTCAATTCGTCACCCGGGTTCGCGCCAACTTCGGCAACATGTAGTCAATTTTTTTTTTGTCAATTTGGCAAGAATTAACCACTTTTTCGCCAAGCTTGGCGAAGTATCGCCATGACACTGGCGGCCGATATTTCCGAAGGCGAGCTCGTCGACGAGCCGATAGTGGAGCGAGGAGCCCAAAATACGATCGGGGTGTCGCAGGTGGTGACTGTGGTGACCGATGGTTGGCGCTAAAATCCAATACAATGTAAGCATCTATTTCCACCTAAAGATCGCTTTTGATTGGCTGTTGGGTGGATCACGCATGTCAAGTGACTTTTATGACCTATAAGAAATAAAAAGTGACGTTTTGCAATTTTTCGCCAAATTTGGGGCCAAATATAAACCAAAAAATAAAATCAACTTAGTGATACTATAGCCTGCATAAATTCCCTGCACATATGTCGTCATTACTTCGTGAAGTAATACAAGCGGCTATCATAAAAGGTGTGTTATGCTTTGGAAAATTTTAATTGCACCATGAAATTCAGTGATGATTGTTCAGTTCATATGCGCTTTCTAAAATTTTAAACTAAATTTTCCGATAGATTACTTGTCAGAAGTACAGCTAAAAACGAGCTAAGAGAAAATATTTTCCCCGAAGTTTTTAAGCCAAAATGCTTCTTCAACAAGCTGCTAGATTTTTGATTGCTTATGAGATATAATTTCTATATTTTTAAAGTAAAACCCAATACATACAGTGAACTCTCACTTATGCGCCGGCCCAAGGGACCAACAGAAAAAGGCGCATAAGTGAGAGAGACGTATAAGTGAACAAGTCTATTTAAAGGACTAAAACGCAATACAGGTTCCAATGAGAGAATGAATAAGGATGTTTTTATAGACAAGGGACATATTACTACGGTTTGGCAAATACTGTAACGTAACTGCAATGATAAAGAGAAAACAAACATTCTAGCATACCTAACTGCAAGCTGTTCCCTTTAAAATATTCCGTAATAGTTAATTGTCCCTCTCCGAACTCTAGTACATGCGGAAAAATGCCTTCCGTGAGCAATAAAGGCAAAAGATTAAAGAGGAAAGTGAAGAAAAATGCTTATTTTTTTTAAAGAAAATAGATAATTTCTTTTACATTTTACGGAAAATTCGGCGCATAAGTGAAATATTTATCTTTAGAGCGACGCATAAACAAATGATATTATCGTTCTTTTGCTATGGAATGTGCTGGGACTATTCAAAATCGTCGTATAAGTGAAAAAGGCGCATAAATGAGGCGGTGTATAAGTGAGAGTTCACTGTATAAAGAAAAGGTATTATATTGCTTTGGCAAAAGCTAAGTACGCCTTGGACAAAATTCTTTTTAAATGATTTAAGTTTGTTTAAATCAGTTCAGATTTCATATCATCTTACCTGTGCTATGTTTTTCATTTTAGGTCAATCTGATATTTCCTATAATTTATATCATTGCTTCCATCTTCATCACAGTTGTTCCAATGATGGCTGATCCTGTGGGAACAGGTATTACTTCTTAATGTTTCTAAGCAATAAAAAGGGGGAATTTTTTATCATGTAAAAATAATTGCTGTCATAAAATATCGTGGTGAAATTAGTGACGTCACTGCAAGTCACAGTGATCAGTAGTCAAAAGGGGAGAGAATTGTAACGTTTCACAGGAGCCGCGCTGTAAGGCAAGTGTGACATGCTTCTTGTGACTTCACTGCAACGTCTTTGCACCACTTAATGTGTGAACAGAGTCATTTTGTGATTTGTCGAATATGTCACAACGACAATGACGTGTTCGCGAGCTGATATTTGTGTGTTACTGCAACTTGTTATGGGACGATTTGTGCACATCACGCTACGGGGTACCCTTACGTGACTGTTACTCAACTTTCACATATACTAGGGAGATGTTTCACTTACAGATTAGGAATTGAATTCTCGTATGCTACGCTTTGGCTGTTAAATTCAAGATTCATCCTACTCTTTTACCATCGTTTAGAAAAGAATGTTTGTTATAATCGCAATAGATTTTATTTGCTTATTTTATATAATAACTAGCTGACCCGGCCACGCGTTGCTGTGGCTAAGGTATGATTTAGTTAAAAAATTTATATACTGAGCGAACTACCGTACTACCTACGGTTATAAATGTGCAAATTGTCGTGCAAGAATACATTTTACTAAGGAAAAAAATAAAAAATAATCTATAATAGTAATAGAAAATACAATTCTGAGCGAAATCACTCTAAATTTTAATATTACACAGGTAAAAGTTCACAAAATACAGTAAAACCTTTTTTTATTACAATACAATTGAAATACAAAATCACAAAAAAAAAATGAATATTGTATAACTTAAAAACCCGAAAATGTACGATATTTACGAAACAGTCGAATTTTGAATCGCAAACTATGAGGTGTATATTTATGTTACAAAGCAATATGACGGTAAAAATTGTGTGTATAGAAATAATTTTAATCTTCGCGCCATAAAACAGTACATTTTCCCTCCTAAAAATTTGTTTTTTGAATAGTAAATACCAAATGTATTGTTGAACGATAGTTTGCAAATTTATTGCTGCAGATGGATACGCTTAGAAAATACAATTCTGAACTAAATCACTAAAAATTTAAATATTACATAGGTAAAAGATCACATAATGCAGTGAGCATTTCTTTGTTTAAATACACCTGATATAAAAATCTCTAAACAATATGAATATTTTATAACTCAAAGCTCGAAAAAGGTATGATAATTTTCACTAAAATAATTTTCCTAAAAAAAATATTTGTACCTAAACATGAGTGAAAAATATTTTTAAAACATACAAAATAGCATATGTTAAGTATCTAAACTGCTTTAATAAATTGAATTAAGTAAAGGAGAAGTAAGCAAATAATACTTTTCCGAATATTGATTTAATAATACTTACACGCACAATTTAAATTAAGAGAATCGGGACGAATATGCCAGAAACCGATTCGACATCCTTGATCTTTACCACTATTGCTTTTTGCTTCCGAAGCAACTGACAACCCAGCAGCAGATTTTATCTTATAGAAGTCAAGAATACAGAAAAGCTGGTAGCTAAATAGATAATTTGCAATAAAAAATGTATTGCGGTCCTAAATTGAGATAAAACTATCCTATCATTTAAGTTGGACCAAACCGAAACTGCGTGCAAAATTTGGTTAAAATCGGTTCAGTAGCTGAGGAGTCCATTGGTCACAAACACAGGGATACGTAATTTTTATATATTAAGATAAGAAGAAAAATACAAATGTTAGTAATAATTATTATTGAAAGAGTTCTGTTTTAGTAATGTCACTTAGATAATATATTTATTTGTGAAAGCGGTTTAACACATTATTAGTGAAATAATCATACTTTCTCAATCACAAGTTGTCAAAGACTGAAAATTTCAATTCATCATCGTCTTTGTTGCTTGCAGGTTTCGGTGCCCTAATAATTGCAACAGGAATTCCAGTCTACCTCATATTCGTCTATTGGGAAAATAAACCGAAAGCTGTTAAACGATTTTTTGGTAAGTAACCACTGAACCAATATTGCAAGATCAATTTATACCATTTACTTAGTGAGACTTATTCAGATTATAATAATGTGTTTTTTAGCTTATGTAATTCAGCACTTTTATACTTAAAAAAGAAGAACGACACTTTCCGCAACAAGGCGTCGGGGAAATCAACATCGACTCTAAAACAATGCATTTAAGTTGTTTGGAGATAACGAACAACAGAACAGATATATCTCTATAGATGAATTATTTTTGAGAAATTCAGTACAGTCGATATTGACGATCACGTGTCCCTGTACGTGCTATTTTAGCGGATAGACCGGGCACTCTATCTCCCAGTCTGAACAAATATGAAAGTGCAATTTTTTTTATGTCAGAAAACTTAATTTAATCCTAATTAATATTTATCAAGTTCGAGCTCTCCAATTCAATAATAATAGGGGGTATAATAGGGGTATCACGTCCCACCTAAGATGAAGCATTTGTAAAAACTGTTGTGTTAATGTAAAAAGGAAAATAATGCTTAATACTGTTCTTAATTAAATTTCAATTAAAATTCTCTTTTATTTAAATTTATTAAAATAAATAGGGGGGTTGCAGGGTTAGATTTTTGCACGGAAAGCAGGACAAGGGGTCATTGTTTTAGGCTGTTTAAATCTCAGACTAATATGGAAATTCGAAAAAATTACTATTTTAGCAGGGTAATGGGAACTTGGAACAGTTTACCGAAAGAGGCGGTAAGGAGCAATGGAGTAGATAGCTTTAAGAGGGCCATTGATCTTCATTGGGGTCTTTAATTTGACTAGGACCAGCCCAGTTGAGCCCAGAGCCTGCTGCTGGTCGTCGCATTTGTATTTGTTTTAATGTTGGTCTAGATGACTGTGTGGATTTAATCAGCACTAACAAATACGAAATAATTTATTTATTATCAGAAAACAAAATTGTCACTTTGATACTTTTACCCTGACAGCCAGGCAATTTGCCCCACTCAACCAGGATATATGCTCCACTTAAAATAACATTATAAAACTTATTATAATTGAAAAAAGTGATAGCAGTTAGCTAATTTAATGTATGTGTTTATATGAGTTGCATAATAAAATTAAAATTTACTTTAAATGAATAAAATGAGATTTTGCATGATTTTTTCTTATGATTACGGTTTTTAGCAATATTTTGTTTTTATCTGCAACCATTGTATCTTTGATTGTACACTGTAAAATTTGTTGAAAGTATTTCATTTGTAACCCGCCGATATACCGGAGGATCAGAAAATGAGTATACATTTGAAAAAATAATACCCTGTATAGCGTATATAGATTGGTAAAAATGGACACACATGCTTGAAATGACATACAATTTAACTATAAATACGAAAACGAAAAAAAAAAGCATGTCGAGACATTGGCTTTTTATGTTATTTTTCACATTCACATTCCCTACTGATGTCGGTCGATCGCGGTAGATTATCGACTTCAAGTTTCCTTAGAGCCAATAAACACAAGGAGTAAGATCTGGTGACCTGGGAGGCTAAGCATGAAAGTGGTAACTCAACGCGCAATCACCACCAAACGACGAGCGCAAGAGATTTTTCACGTTTCTAGCAATATGTGATGGAGCGCTATCTTGCATAAAAATCCTGCTCACACTTTTATTTTCGTGTTTACAAAAAGCCCCATGTCATTTCAAGCATGTGTGTCAACTTTTTTCCTGTCTACATTCATTATTCCGTGTATAATTTTTTTTCATGTTTACTCATTTTCTAATATTCCTTTTTCTAATCAATAACTCATTTTGTTTTGGTAATTCTGTTTTTTCTCAAACATGCCATAAAAATATTTAGGAAAACAATTTCAATCTAACATTATGTTTTTACTTTTAGATTCCATGACATTTACATTACAAAAACTCCTGGTGGTTGTACCTTCTGAGAAAAGTGCATGATACAAGATTTCATTATTTTTTTACGTCATTTACTTCTTTGCTCACAATGTATAACTTTTGCGATGTACTATTCATTATGACTTTTGAAGC